>CBVK0100794737.1:0-33779 GCA_900067695.1 Picea abies | reverse complement strand
TTCTGCCTTTAATGGGGGGGGGGTCCGAAATTCAACGTGCAACTCTCGAATGATCGAGACTAATCCATCATGATCAATGGTGCTCAGGTGGATTCCGCCCCCCCCATGCCATTTTTCCTTTAATGGGGGAGGGGTTCGGAATAGTGTGGCTTGTGAAGTGGGGCCCCCTCCTGTCATGACGACTATCGTGTCGCGTTTCCCTCTCTGCCATCTGTATTCCACTTAACCGTGCAACGAGGCCGTTTCTCATTGGCTGTTCTCTAGCCTTGTTAAGATTTGTTCCTATTGGCCATTTTCTAACCTTGTAGGGATTTGTTCCCATTGGCCGGTCGCTAGCCCGACCGGGGTTCAGCGGTTGCCAAGTCAAATGACTCGACATCACTGTAGCGCCGAGGCGCGAAATATGAAAGAGGTACTGCATTCATTCGGACTGTGATCATGACCCATGACCACATGGGAGTGAGGAGAGAGAAAGAGCTAGCTCGTGCTAGGCCTCCATAGGTAATTCGAGGGTTTTGATTCGGCGGAAAACCAGAAAAATCCGATTTAGGTAGTGGGTATGTGACAAAGTGAAGCTAATTTTTTTTGAGACCCTTGCAAAATTGAAACATATAGAACACTGGAAAATAAAAATTTACACTAATTCTTCAATGAAAAAGAGTTTCAAAAAATAAAAATGCATGAACAAAATTTCAAACCTTGAAATGCAATCTTCTCTTTCTGATGCAAGATGGACAATGCAACCTCTTGAGAAAAGCAAAAGAAGAAATAAAAAGTTTGTTCTTTGTTCTTTTTATTTTGAAGTGATTTTGAAGATGAGAAGAATACAAAATCCTATTTAAATATCTTTTTCTTTTTCAAATATAAAACAAAACAAAGCAAGAGAAAGAAAGATACCTAACTAGCAACAAACTAGGTTTTTTATTTTTTATTTTCTTCTTCTTTCTAACAAAGAAAAATTGAATAAAAGATGCTAAAATAATTTTATTTATTTTATTTTATTTTTATGTTTGAAAAATCCAAGGAAAGAACAAAAGAGAAGTATCTAACTCAAATACAATATCAAGTTTAAAAAATGACCACAACAGTGACCAGAAAACTGAGATCCTGAGAACAAGACTAGTCTTATAGTCGTGCAATCCAAGGGATAAAAGGGAGACAAAAATGAATACAAAAACTTTGTTTTCCACTCAAAATTAAGGCCATACCAATTGTTATCACTCTGTAAATTTCCTTGGATGAGGAGGAAAATCACAAAGGTAATCTCAAAACCACTTTAGAACTGAAACTAGCCCTTAAGCTTAGAGAGGGATCTCTCTTACAACTCATTCAAGAATGACAGACTGTCAAATTGAGCACAATGGCTAGATCTGTAAGTAAAAACAAGGTTTATAGATGTGGTGGCAGAGCTGAGAAGAAATCCATTGGGCATGGAGTCAAAATAAACCTACAGATAAATATCAGTGACTGGTTAAGGAGCAATCCAGGAAGTGGAGGCGAGGTGAATGCTGGACTTTCAGTTGAAATGTCGTTGTAATAACAGAAGAAATAAGGAAAGAAACTTATCACACTCAGAGCACCATTTTAAATGAATTCTGACTGCAACTTAGAAAGAAATTGACGTGTTTAACTGTGTGATTCAAAGCATCAGAACCAGATGAATTCCAAACCATTAAATTTCATTTAAACACTTATAGGTTACAAATGAAATGAAAATAAAAAAAAGAGAATACATGCACAAAGAAGGAAAAGAACCTTCAAACCATCATCACAAGAATCTTCGATAGGCAATAGCTCTGTACATATGCATTGATATTGTATTAAATCCAACAAATTACAATAGATGCTCAATATATTTTCTCCTATGCTTTAGCCAACCCTTTGCACATTTACAATTGCAAAATATAAAGAAAACAACTCTCCCTGAGCTTAGGGATTCGAGTTGAACTGTTTCCCTATGAAAAAACTTAGTTACATTAAAATAGGAACTAACTTCAATTGTTTTCAAAAGGACAGGAACAAACTTTGACTGAATCAATTACAAAATAAGCTTTTAGAATTTCAAAATTTCTATACCATATGACTAATACTTTGAATGATGGAGTCGAGTTGCACATGTGTTGAAAACTGGAAGGTAGAACCATTGCTTTTTTGGATGATGATTTGGAAAAACAGGTTTAGTTTCGCAACATCTAGGAGGTTTTGCAACGTGCTGTAAGCTACAACAAATTTCACAGCGAGCCCACGCTGCGAAACTCTGTGCAGGGCTGTGAGAATTCATTTGATTGTTTGTTGTATGTAAGGCAATGAGGAGTCTGATAATCTCTCAAAACACCAAAATTGAAGATTAAAACTTGCTTTGAAATAATAAAAAAAACTCAGACCTCAAATATTCTCTGGCAGCAAAATCAAGGTTTGATTTTTTGATTTGAACCTCTGTGTATAATCAAAATTGAGACAAAATTGATGAGCATTTGACTTTGTGACCTTTGACCATTCAGAAGTCATTCAATTTCTTCCTAGGCTAATACATCCAAGTTCCTTTTAGCCTATTCTTCTCGCTGCTGCAACTTTTTCTTAATGGATCTATTTTCTACCTTTAGGAGTCTGTTCTGTTGATAGAGGTGCTTGATCTACGTATGGAGTGGCAAATATATCTTTACCATCCTCCTACTATTTTCCAAATCTTCACCATATAGGTCAAGATTTCTAGAGAATTTCTTGATCATTGTCCTTTTCTCAATTCTCATCTGTGCTATGGTATTTCGAGCCTTTTTGAGATTCTTTCTTAATTCCTACACTCTTCCATCATTCCATGGTGAATATTGTGTTTCAATAGTCTCTGCAACCACATTCTAGACAAGGGATTCAATGATATCTTTCTCTGCTAGGGAGAGCTTCTTGACTGCATACCTGGTCAAATGCCTCTTAGGATTTTCCTCCACTAAATTGATGTTCCTTTTGTTGCCTTGAATGACATGGGTTTCTGTACTTTTCTCAAGTATTTCATGGGTGAATGCAAGTTTCTTTCCCTTCTTTTTTCCTTCAGAAGTTTAAGGAGAAACTACCTCATTTTCTCTACTTTTCTCAATTGATATTTTACTTTGATTCCCTTTAGAACTCTTAGAGCATGTTGAAACTACTCTTCCAATTGAAGAAGGTGGAATTTTCTTCACTTGGGGAGTGGTAATATCTGAGGAAAATCCTGTTGAGTCCAAGAAGGACTCCCACTCAATATTGGTTTTCCCGAGCTCTTCCAACACTAAAATTTTGATAAGAGAGAAATGGAACATGTTGACCTCAATCTGTTTGGTTTTGGTCTGTACCCCGTCTTACATATTTCCAAGGCTCTTGCATAGATAATAAGGCAATTTTAGGGGTTTCTTACCCGTGAAGTGCATCAAAATCCTTATGTGATACTTGTATACCTTACTGAAACATCCTTTATAGGTAAAGTACCTTTGTAGGACCCTCAACAACTTATCAAAAGGTTCCAACATGTGTTTCCTTGGAACTCCAACTGTTGGGTCTTCATCTTGATGCTCAGGTTTAAAATAGTCATTGCATAAGGTGAATTCAAGTGCCATACCTTTGAACCACCTGTCTCCTTTTGTTCGCATCTCTGTTGCAGCAACAATTGTCTACTCTATCACCTGGAACTCTAGAGGCCCAATTCTAGTTTTTTTGCTTTCAAAGTTTAGGGAAAATTGATTTTCCACCTCTATGTTGTAGCCTTGCAGCTTCTCAAAAAATGATAAACACCCAATCTGTTGGAAAGAATACCTGCTCATCAGATCTGAATTAAGCAAATCCATTCCTTGAGGTTCAAACCTGGAAATTTATCCACCCTTGTTGTATTTCTTCTTTTCCATTGATGTTGTTGCTGCCATGATTTAATGAAATGAAACTGATACTTTGAACAACAAAACAATAGTATAACCCATACAATATCTTGGTTTTGAGTAGTGCTTAGGGTTCGATGGAAAGTGGGCTCTTTACTGTAGAGAAAATCGACACCCAATTAATTTAGGGCCGATGAAAGAAGAGAGTATTTTGAAAGAGAGAAACCCTCAACCTATAAGCCAACATCATAACACATATAAAAGGGGTTTTGGAACATAACATAGTTTTGTAGCGAGCCAAACAATTGCGCAAAGAACTAGACGATTTCGCAGTGTGTAGGTTTGGACATCAGTTTTGCAGTGAAAAGAGCTTCAAATATTTTTGATGGATTAGGATGATTTTGAATGAAGTATATGGTTGTTTTATGAGATAATTCATGTGTACTTATACCTCACACCTAAAAATTCAATTCCACCCACACGATGGGATGGTAAAGGAAATATAAAGATGATAATTGTTTGTTGCGAAAGCCTAGGAAATTTCACAGTGTACTTTCACAACGAGTGTGGAAAGAGTTTGTCTATGAAACGTAATGGTACATGAGGATATTATAATTTTACGAGTCTATAGTACATGCCATGACACATCTTTACCTTTCTTTAATAACAAACTGACATGACTCTTGACCTTCAAATGATGGGGACCACTTTTAAAGACAATAAATGATTACTCCTTTGATGACTCAACTGACTTAATTGTCATGACCATTAAAACATGAACACCTTCTAAGAAAAATATATGATCTTAGGAAAATTGACTCAAGACTAAAGAATGCACAAGTGCTAGACTAACAAGACTCAATATATACATATATATGCTTTAATTGAGTCATGTCTTGGTCTTTACAAGACCAAGTCATGAATTTAGAACTCAATAAACACACTTAAAAAGACTCTAACTTTATTCACTTTAGTGAAGCCTAACACCAACCTCCTATAGGCCACAAAAAATCCGGGACCAAACTCCCCCAAAAAGACCCCCAAACTAGCCAAAACAAGGCTTCAAAAAGGCTGAAAACAAGCAAAAAGTCACTTTTTTGGAGGTGTACGCGACTCTCTCCATTATAGGCCGCATATATAATATTATTCACACACCCTATATCATTGTAGGGAGAATGTATCAGTTATGTATGTGACTTTTCCTTCTACAGTTCGCGTATGCATGCGCATTGGCCTTCTACAGGTCGTGTACATGACTCGACACTTACATGTTTTTAAGAAGGTATGTACATGCTTAACTCCTATATAAAGGTAGTGTATGTATGCAACTTTTTTTAAAGGAAAGAGCGTATACAATTGGAAAACTTGGAAAAATAAGGTCTAAATCCCAAAACATAAACTGCAACAAAGAGATGAAAAGAAAGCCAAAAAGGAATGGAAAGCAAAAAACAAATCCAAGAATGACTAAGAATGATAGAAACAATTTCTGAAACCAAAAAGGAATGCCCAAATACTCACAGGATCCAAGAAGACCCTATAGTACCACCCTAGACTTCCATAAATCTGAGGAAAAGAGAAAAACCCATTCCCAGAACATGTACATGACTGTTCAAACAAGTAGCGTATGTATGCGACTGTTCAGACAAGTAGTGTATGTGTTTACAACCTATATATATACAAATATTGTTCAACAATTAATCAAACAATTTAATTGTGTGATAAAATATCAAAATATCAGTCACCAACCCTTGCTATGTTATCCCTTTTGTCACTACTACACACACTGTTTCTTTTTAAATTTATATCACAGAACATGGATGCAATAAGTGAAATTAGGATTGTGAGGGGAATGTAATTAGCGAAAAATGATAGAATGATAGGGAAATGATATGGATACTGTTCAAGTGAAACAAATCAAAACATGCTATCTTAAACACAATCAAAACATATCTCTGTCCAAACCTTCAAAGTTTAACAATGTTCCTTTTCCAAAACAATAATTCAAACAGGTACTTTCTTTGACAAATTTTCTTGCTGGCTTCCAAATTATTTACACAATAATCTGTAAGCCCATAAATATTTAATTACAGTAACTATTGTATCCACATTATCATAATATGACAGTCATAACGAACAACATTGTAATAACCATAGGAAACAAAAATAGCCTTTGAGCCACGACCATAACATTAACTCCAATACTTAATCTTTAAAACCAACAGGGCCACACACAATGTTTACAACAACTCATATCCATCATTTATTTAAACATTGTTCAATGCAATTAATTTGGACGTTATCACTCTTATTTGGGCGTCAAACATTTATACAGGTGTCCCTTTATACAATCAACATAATGATTGAACCCAAAAACATTCAATATTTTGAACACAAGATTCAAATGAATGGGTGAGTATGGATCTCTTCTAGAATTACCAAACAAGAGACCAAACAAAATCGTGCCCAAGTAACCGGGAACGCACTGTGCTCCCATCAACTTCAAACTGGAGTAAATACGATCTCAAAGTAATATTCAGGGTTTAAGATGACAAGTGGAAGGTAAGAACATGCGGTTAGACCAGAGAGTTTGGCAGATGAATGACACAAACAACTTATTCCGTAGGTGCCCTATCATAATTTATCACAGGAACGAAAACATGCAACATTGCTCTTGGCTGTATGGGTCTCCAACAACACACTACAACTGCTAAAAGAAAAACAATTGAAGCCAATCCCTTTTAACAACACTTCATAACAAGCGACCAAATATAAACCCATGCCCAAACAAAAAGAACGAATAGTGCTCTCATCAACTTCTGGGTAGAAATGCCCTTATACTGTATAACATTTACCAAGCAACGATGTCGGTGAGGTCATATAAAGAAAGCTAACAACTCAGGGTTTTTCCAAGACAAGGCATGAAATGCTCCAACCTTCCATCATAGTTCACATAAAAATCCACAGAGTCGAACATGGCATGGGCATACTTAGTCATAGAGACCAGTAATGTCAAGATATAGGTGGGGTATTCGCCAAGCCCATAGTTTAGGTAGACTATGATAACCAATTTCAACATAGGGGCTAAACAAAACCATGGAAAAACATGATTCACTCCAACCTTTACTTAACAATTCCTTGCGAACGATTACCCACATAAGGGACCATGCGACCAATATTTAAGATCCAACCACAAAAAACCAAAAATGCAACCATAACACACAGTTACAAAATATCATAACAACTTGAGAATCACATAGACCATGAGAAACGAAAGCCAACATTTGATTCAAAGGAAGAGAAACTCTCATGGATGGAAGAGTAATAAAACCCATACCTATAAAAGTCTGCGAGAGGAGAAGAAACAAGAATGTATACTTCCTCCATGATCGGGCAAGGCAGAGCAGCAAAAACTACCAGAGCCAAAAAAATGCAAGAATGACTAGGGTGAAGGGCTCGAGGGGAGTTTGAGTGATGCACATTTAATACACGTCACTTCTCCACTCAGATATTCATTCAATTCCTAGTACAATCCAAGCCCACTAGCCAACTCACCATAGCACTACACCATTAATCAACCAAAAACCCAAAATTGCCATATCACTTTTGCAAAGTGTGCCACCCCTTTCCAATATCAAATTCCTTCAAAAGACAATATTCTAGGAACACAACCCACTATGAAACTCAAACAATGCGCATAACCATAGTAGAAAGGTTCAAGAGCACCCAACCTTTGTCATGAAAAAAACACAACATTAGAACTTGGAGTATAATTCTTTTATTCAAAAGGGAAACATTATCATATTTTATGAGAGATCATCCAAACCACTCAGCTCCATGTTTTAGTCATCCAACCAACACATATTACCATAACATTTTAAACCATGACCTGAAGAAAAATGAACTGTAGGAACCGTGTTTCTACCATCACATAGATAGGAAAAATATAAGCGTTTCTTATCCACCATATTCCAATGAGTATAACAAGGGGGTCCCACCTACTAGTATATTATTAATATAGATAAATAATAAATCTTGGCAATTATTTGCGAGCATAACATTCATCCTTGCGTTTTTAAGCATCAACAAACTGGCGACTCCACAGGAAAATCTGTTTGCAACAAATTAAGTACTCAGAATGTCCGGTTTTGCAGACCAAGTGAACCGTAGATCAAAGAATTATTTACCAAAATGATTATGCAACAGGGGGAGTGAGGTGGTTTAAGGGAAAAATGATCAGGGACTTTGGGAATATCTCATAGAAAGTGTTACATATGAGGGGTTTATTTCTGTATGCATAACTTTCGATTGGTCATAGTGAAAGCATTTATTGTTTAAAGGAGAAAAAATTCCAGTGTACTCTTCTTGAATCTCAGGGTGGAGGGAAGAAAGGGAAAGAAAAAGGTAGGGACGGAAATCCATTTATCTATCTAAAAATAGTACTAGAAGTAGAGAGCAATTTCAATGATGTCTACAAGGGGGACATCATGATAGTTGTGTAACTTGATTGTTATTGACCAACAATACTTACAGAATAACATCGTTGTGTCGAAACTAATCCTAAGTTTATTTTTGATAAACAAAAAAGGAAAACAATAAAATAAAAACAGTGGAAATGAAACAACATAAAAAGAAAAATAGCAAGGCAAAATCAAAGCAGTGAAACAAAAAACTATAATACAACAATGACTTTCATGTAGTGTTCAACCTCCAAACTGGTTCCACATAGTGTTTCAAGTGGGAACCGTTGGTACTATAGGAAAATAATCGCTCTTCCAATTCCTTTAGAAGATAAGAATTTGCGCCCAGGACAAAAGCGATTTTAAAAGGACCCAACCATAATTTTTGAAACTTCAAATGTCTTCCTCTGTCAGCATGGGCTGAATCCTAAAGCAAGACTTTAAACCTGACAACTTTTTCACTTTTGTTGAAATATTTCTTCATGGTTTGCTATTGTCTCTTTATGTTTTCCAAGGAAAACATTCTTTGTTCCTCTAAAGCTAACAATGCATTTACCCTTTGAGGGACATTAGAAGAATTTAATTCTTTGATCTGTAGCATCAACCATAGAAAAGAAAGTTCTAGTTCAGTAGGAAAAATAACTTCTTGACCATAAACAAGATGAAAGGGAGTGTAACCTATGCTTACCTTGGTAGTAGTGTGATATTCCCAAAGGGCATAAGTGAGGAGGGTGTGCCATTGACGAGGCTTATCTTCAATGAGCCTCTTGATGATCCTAACCAGATTTTTATTAGTAGACTCGACTTGCCCATTTCCTTGAAAGTAATAAGCTGATGAGGTGAAATGTTTGACTCCCAGCTTGATTAGAAATTGAGTCAGATTGGCGTAAATAAAAGCGGGACCGTTGTCTGTAATAATTTCTAAAGGAATGCCAAATATGGAGAAAATATTATTTTCAAGGAAAGAAATAACCTGTTCATCCTGTGAGTGTTTAAGTGGGACAACTTCAGTCCATTTAGTGAAATAATATGTGGGTGTCAAGATAAAATCTTCCTTGCTGAAGATGGAGGGTTAATAGGATCGATAAAGTCCAGACCCCATTTCAAAAAAGTAAAATCAGGGAGGACATGTTGAAAAGGAATGGCAGAAAAGCATTCTTTCCTAGTGAATTTCTGGCACTTGTCACAAGATCTTTAAAAGTTATAAGAATCTCGAAAAATCGAGGGCCAATAATAACCTTTTCTGATGATTTTAAAAGAAATTGTTTTCGCAGAAAAGTGATCGCCTACATGAATAATGGAATCTGAAGATCCATGAGTTTCTTGTAACAATTTTTGTGCTTCCTCATTATTTACACATCGAAGTAATATTCCATCTGCAGATCTTCTGAACAAAAAGTCTCCTAAAATAATATATCTGGAAGATTCAAGACGGAGCCTTCTCTTTTGATGAGTATCTAAATCATCTGGGCATTTCTGATATAGCAAGTAATACACTAGATTTTTATACCAAGGGTGTTAAACCATGGGAAGGGTTTGACTCTCAATGTAAAATAGTGTTGAAAGAGGATTATCTTGTTTGTAAATTTCTTCACTTGCTTCAAGATGTTGATCCAAGTGAAGGGATAAGTCTCATCCCTTAATTGTTTTCGAAGTCATGATGGTTAAATCATGCTCCTGAATATTTTCAAGCCAATGTGCAAGATTTCCTGAAAGATAAGTCTACGAAAGAAAAAACTTGACAGCAGACAGAGGGACTTTTACCTGTGTGTGCTTGCCTAGAATAAAATGGCGAAATTTCTCCACAACTTTAACCAGAGCGAAATCATGTTTTTCGATATAATAACATTTAAATTCATCATTTGATAAGATTTTACTCATGTAAGCTACTGGTTTTTTGTTATTCTAGTCATCACATTGTAGTAGAATAGCATAAACTGCTTCCTTAGTGGCATTAGTGTATACACCAAAATCTTTCTCAAAGTTCGGTTTCACCAAAACCGGTGCGGAATTGATTGCTTTCTTAATCCTTATGAAAGCATTTTTGACATCTTCAGTCCAAGAAAAGGAGTGATCTTTCCTTAGAATATTATGAATTGGTTTGACCATTAAAGTAAAATCAGGAACAAATCTACGGACAAAGTTGATAATGCCCATAAAGGCTTGAACCTCCTTTTTGGAAGCAGGGGAAGGAAGGTTCAGAATAGCAATGATCCTTTCATGATCTATGCTTATTCCCGAATTAGAAACGATATGCCCAAGGAGCTTGCCCTTGGTAATGCCAAAAATATATTTAGAAGGATTTAAAGAAATACCGAACTTTTTGCATCGCATGAGAAGTTTTCTAAGATGACCGAAATGATCCAACCAGTTTTTTGAATAAATAATCAAGACATCAAGATAAACCTGGATAAAATTACCAATCAGATCATCAAAAGATATCTACATAGCTCTTTGTAAGGTAGCACCTGCATTAGATAATCCAAAAGGCACGCATTCATAAGCAAATGCTCCCCAATGTGTAGTGAAAGTGGTTTTGTACCTATCAGTCCTTTTTTCCTTGATCTGATTATAACAAGAGAAACCATTAAGTGAGGAAATCATTTGTGACCTTGCAACTTGTTGCAAAATCATTTCCATGTTAGGGAGAGGAAAATTGAATTTTATGCTCACTCTATTCAATGCGCAGAAATCAATGCACAATCAGATCTGACCAGTTGTTTTCTGAACGGGGAACAAATTTGAGACCCACTCCGAATACTTAACTGGGAAAATTATACCAGCTTTCAAAAGTTTTTCCAAATCCTTCCTGATAGTAGCTTCCATTGTAGGGTTAATGAGTCTTTGTTTTTTCCTAACTGGTTTTATCCCTTCCTTGATATGAATGGCATGTTGTATGGGAGCAGGATCAAAACCATGAAGATCCTCATATGACCAAGCAAAAACATCTTGAAATTCATGAAGTAAATTAGTGAGTTTCATCGTTTCTTCAACTGTACATTGGGAACCTATCTTAACATTCTTGGGGGAATTAGGTGTTCCAATGTTTAAGGAAAGGGTTTCACCCACTTTCCTTTTTGACTCCTCTTCTTTATGCATTTCTTTGTTTCCTACATCACTCGATGAAAATGAACTTTCTAGAGGAGTCAAGCCTTTCAGAATTTTGTTTTCCATGGATATAATCTCCTTGGGATTAAATGGTTCATTTTATATGAAGGCACAGATGCCTTCATCACTAGGGAAGACCTTCCATGACTCTACATTATTAGGATTATGAGGATGATATAAATATTGAAAAGTACAATCAAGTCTTTGAGGCAGAAGTTGCCAAGTAGGAGACGTTGTAAACACAACTAACCTGTCAGCCATTGAATTAAGTTCCCTTTTAACATGAGTGGTGTTAAATGATAATAAGTTCGAGATAAGCATCCAAACAACTTGGGTGTAGAGTTTCATCAAATTAATTTTAGGAGATTATATTTTACGTACAAGGTTTACAACAAGTTCAGAGTCCCCAAAAATTGTAAGGTGTCCACAACCTAAATTATAAGCATTTTCAATGCCTAACAATAATTCTTCAAACTCGATAATGTTATTCGTGCAATCAAATTCGAGTCTATAAGAAAAGTTGTGAATTTTACCTACACGTGAGTATAAGATAATGCCAGCTCCATTACCTTCGTTGGGGAAAAATCCATCGAAGTGCATGTGCCACATACCATCCTCCAGGTCAATTTGTTCCGAGGTAGTCTCACCCTCATTCGAAAAGATGGAGTACACTCCTAAGTCTTCCTCGACATAGTTTATGTTAGGTTGTGGAATACTCTCTATGTATGGTGAGATTCTTCCTTCCCTCGGGACTATGCTATTCTTTCCATTCTGAGGAACGAATAAGTGTGTTCCATAAAGAGAAAGATATCCACTTGTTAAGGATTGTCAGTCTCTTCCTACGATGATATAATAGTTACTTACTAGCATGTCAATTACCTGGATGTTGAGGGTTGTCCTTATTTTAGGATGCATGCATAGAACCAAAGTCACATATTTGATTTCACCTATAGTCGACTGTTGTAGACTATTATATGAGAGCATGCTTATAGAATTTTCATTATTACATCATAAGCCTAACTCTTCCATAATAATTTTCAACATTACGCTCAGGCCCGAACCGTCGGCAATTAGGCAACAATGGGCTATTTTATCCATAATTTTTACATAAATGAAAAATGGAGGGTTTTTTACAGGGTGTCTAAAGTTATTTAAACCTACTTTATTTACAATAGAATCCTCTTCTTTAGCCTCTTCAGAAAGATTGGCTATGGTGGAAGCTTTTACTTCCATAAAATTTTTGAGATGATTTTTTTGTTCAGGGACAACAACCATGTCCAGAAGAGTAGCATCGACCTTGATATTAGACAATTGGTTGAGAATGTTATATTTTGAAGAGGTATGAGGGGAGGAAACTCCTTGACTCTCAGGAGTCTTGGTAGCCTGTATAATGGTAGCTTGCGAAGATGAGCTTGGACTAGAAGAAGTATGAGGGGGATCATATTTTCCTTTTGAAGCATAGGATTTATTCTTAGTGTTTATGATCATGACATCTTCCGGTTCTACCCATTCTAGAACATCAATGGTGGTTTCATTATTTTTGCCAAAGATTTTATCTCTGGCACTCTTCTTTACCTCATAAGTACTTTCCTCATGATTTTCCTCGCAAAAGTTACACCAACTGTGATACATGATGGCTTTGGGTTGAAATTTGTTTTCATTCGTATTCCTAAAAGGTGGTGAAGAAGAAGAAGATGCCCCAGGAGTAAGCGAAGGGACATTTCCCTTTCGATCGTATGCTATCTTCCGATTGTTCATATCCTATACAAGTTGTAGGAGGGAAAACATGTCTGTTTGTTTAACCGAGTCCCCTTTGGGGAGACCTGTTCTTTCTAGTTGTTCTTCATATTCTAGACAAGTATGTAGGGAAGAACCAAGGTTATCAATAGCCTTTTCTTCAAGCATATGTCGATAGGGGGAAGGTAGATCATTATAGTAATGCATAAAAGAAGTTTGGTTCTGGGGGCGAATAAGTTCAGGAATTTGATTATACAACTTGGTGAAACGAAGGTTGAAAGAATTAATAGTCTCACTGTACTTGTACACAATGTTATTATATTCCCGCAATTGTTTGGCTGGGATCTTAGACTGCCCATAAGTGGAATTAAACTAGTAAACTAACTCTTCCCAAGTGGAAATTATTTTGGGAGGGAGATCGAAAAAATATGTCGCTTCTTTCCCTTTGAGAGAGTTGACAAATAGGTGCATGAAAGTATCATTATAATTATCTCCTATATTGTGACAAGCATTAGAGAATGTTACCAAGTGCTTGTTTGTAGTGACAATATTATTTCTGGAAAACCTAGGTAGATGCTATTTAAATTTTGGTAAAGGACGAGTAGCAGACGCTTGGTTCAAGGGAGAGGATACATGCCATGGGGTGGTGGTAGCATCTTCCTCGAATTGGAAAATCCCATACTTCTTGATGATATTGGAAGGGTTGGTAGTAGATTGGACAAGAACTTGATGGCTATACAAACTACCAATTAATGACAAGGCTGAAGGTTGGGATGATGAGGCACCTCCAATACCACCAGAGCCACCTGCAGATTCCATGTTGTAGATGATGGGTGTGGGTTAGAAAGGTGAACTATACGAATCAGATAAATTTCTTCTTAGATTACCTTGTTGGGTTGACATAATAGATTTCCTTCTTCATATTTCTACGATAGGAGTGGTTTCAGAAGACAATCCTCTTCTTCTCCTAGAGATGCGAGGATTTGAGAACATAAAAAAAAAACTGAAAATTTAGGAAAAAGAGGGATACAACTGATTCCTAGGATGCCTTTGTCTATCCTCCCAATGTTCACAAATACTTATGTCTTGTTCAATTACCTCCCACGAGCATTCAAGCTCATCCCGGGTACTAACAATTTCTAAGATGGTATCGAATAAAGTTAAGGCAATGTTGGTTTGGTCTTTAAGACCGTGCTCTATATTGGGTTTCCTTGTAGCAGGTACTGTCATGAGGAAAAGAAATCATTCAAAGAATGAAAACAAAGAAAATATATTCAATGATAATTATGAATACAATCAACCAGAGAGATATGGAAGATCTCCTCGGTATGGTCGCCAAATAAATGTTGAGGAAATGTATGAATTACATTACTCAATCATTTTCATATCTTGCCTGGCTAGGACAAGATAGTTGGGAATGTCACCTGGGGTTTATAGCCTCAAAATATTCTCTCAATCTGTAATTATTAATTACAAGGACTGAGTCTAATTTATTTTTAAATATGTTACACAAAATAAAATAAAACAACTTCTGGAATATACACAGATTTGCGATTAAGTAAACATGGAGATCAAAAATAGAAATGTAACCAAGTCACAAATACACATATATGAGACATAACAACAATTTTATTTTGTTTCACTCTGAGATATAAAAAATGTCTTCTCTTTACAAAACCCCTGCGAGGTCATGGACAAAAGTTTGATTTATATATCTCCGATCAACACCATACAAAATACTCCGATAGTAAAATAAAACTGAAATTAATAACCTGGATCAACTTGCCAAAAACTGCTACCTATTTGACTCTGCAAGGTATCCTTTATCATCCATGAAACTTAATTAAAAAATAGACAAGAATACACAAGGTATCAAGGATGGATCAACACCTCTAAAACAAACGTCTAAAAAACATGATTCAGTCTTGAACCTTGTTGTCTACAATAAGACCTTGCTATGAAGAAGAGAATTAGGCTTTGAATAAACTCAAAAATGAATGAAAACTGAAACTATCTCATGTAACCAAGGAGAAAACCTTAGTCTTGCTTTTCTCCTTCTATTCTCCTCTTGTCTCTTTTTCTCATTCAACTTTTATTCTTTCCAAATAAGTTGAAGTAGTTCAACTACTTTCTTTCGTTAAGTTGATTGAACTTAACTAATTAGTTTATGAGAAATAAATAATAATAATATAGTTAAGGGTCTTAATTAATAATAACTAGGTAGGTGGGACCCCTTGTGACTCCCGCCATTTTTTCCTCTTAACGCATGAAATATAATACAAAAAAAATAATCATTTTAACCATATGCCACCCTTGTAACTCCCTTTAATATATTTCAAACTGGATATTTAAATATCAAAAATAATTTATATCATATCCAAAAAGAATATATATGTCCACATTATCCACATTATCCACAAAATATCAAAACAAAGCTTGTTGTAAAAAAATACTGAAAACCACTAAGCATTGTCTTCATCAACTGAAATCATAAAAAAACATAATCTAAAAACCATATTTGCCACTTTGTGAGGCAATTTTCCTTTTTTCACTGTTGTTTCCCTTAGACTTCTCAGAAGTAGCCCATGGTTGATTGGACCCTTGGGGTTGTATCTCGCTGATCACATGGGAACAATCATCCTTCAAATGCATGTGGGAAGACACATATTTCGAGGAATCATTGGAGGGAGAAGAAGAGGAGGCAACTGCTTTTCCCTTGTCTTGCACATGTTCAAGAATATCAATTTTTAATCTCTTACTGGCATGTGAAGATTGAATTGGCAAAACAACACGGGCAATATGGACATTGGGATTGGCAGGTGGTGGTAAAGGCAATGACATAGTGGGCCAACCACGATGGTGAGAGACAGGCTGGTTGATGATCTCTTGCCAACCATCATTTGCGGGGACTTCAGGTTGTAAGGACACATGTGGAGGAACAAGAATGTGAGGGATGTTCTGAGGAGGATGAAAAGGGGGTATTTCTGGTCGAGGGTGCATTATCCCATATCCAACCCAATTAAATAACCCAACTTGGAACATCTGGTTCTATTCTTAAGGATTAACGTCAAAATGGATAGAAAATCTAGGCCTCATATGGCCTCGATTCCAATTTCCCCTGCCTATGTTATTTCATCCATTGCCGCCTCTACTAAAAAATATCATCCTATAGCAACGATTCGTCAGTAATGAAGCTCTCAATAAACCATACATGACACTCTGCTTACATGAATCAAAATTTTTCTCAAAAATTGACACGAGATACATGCAAATCCATCCATAACAAACCATTCATTAATTGCCCTGTGAACATGGGGTGATAGGGTTCATGGGAAATATGGAGGGAGTGTAGTTAGCGAAAAATGATAGAATGATAGAGAATGCATATAAAAATATTGTTCAACAATTAATCAAACAATTTAACTGTATGATAAAATATCAAAATATCAGTCACCAACCCTCGTTATGTTATCCCTTTTGTCACTTCTACACACACTGTTTCTTTTTAAATTTATATCACATAACAGGGATGCAATAAGTGAAATCGGGATTGTGAGGGGAATGCAATTAGCGAAAAATGTAGAATGATAGGGAAACGATATGGATATTTTTCAAGTGAAACAAATCAAAACATGCTATCTTAAATGCAGTCAAAACATATCTTTGTCCATACCTTCAAAGTTTAACAGTGTTCATTTTCCAAAACAATAATTCAAACTGGTACTTTCTTTGAAAAATTTGCTTGCTGGCTTCCGAATTATTTACACAATAATCTGTATGCCCAAAAATATTTAATTATAGTCACTGTTGTATCCACATTACCATAATATGAAAGTCATAATGAACAACATCGTAATCACTATAGGAAACAACAATAGCCTTTGAGCGACAACCATAACATTTGCTCCAATACTTAATCTTTAAAACCAACAGGGACACACACAATGTTTACAACAACTCATATCCACCATTTATTTAAACGATGTTCAATGCAATTAATTTGGACGTTATCACTCTTATTCGGGCCTCAAACATTTCGAACACAGGTGTCCCTTTATACAATCAACATAATGATTGAACCCAAAAACATTCAATATTTTGAACACAAGCTTCAAATGAATGGGTGAGTATGGATCTCTTCCAGAATTACCAAGCAAGAGACCAAACAAAATCGTGCCCAAGTAGCCGGGAAAACACCGTGCTCCCATAAACTTCAAACTGGAGTAAATACGATCTCAAAGTAATATTCAGGGTTTAAGATGGCAAGTGGAAGGTAAGAACAAGCGGTTCAACCATAGAGTTTGGCAGATGAATGGCACCGACAACTTATTTCGTAGGTGCCCTATCATAATTTATCACATGGAAAAAAACATGCAACATTTCCCTCGGTTGTATGGGTCTCCAACAAAACACTGCAACTACTAAAAGAAAAACAATTGAATCCAACCCCTTTTAACAACATTGCATAACAGGCAACCAAATATAAACCCATGCCCAACCAAAAAGCATGAATAGTGCTCTCATCAACTTCTGGGTAGAAATGCCCTTATACTGTATAAAATTTACCAAGCAATGATGTCGGTGAGGTCATATAAAGCAAGCTAATAACTCACAGTTTTTCCAAGACAAGGTACAAAATGCTCTAACCTTCCATCATAGTTCACATAAAAATCCACAGAGTCGAACATGGCATGGGCATACTTATTCATAGAGACCAGTAATGTCAAGATATAGGTGGGGTATTCGCCAAGCCCATAGTTTAGGTAGACTGTGATAATCAATTTCAAGAGAGGGGATAAACAAAACCATGGCAAAGAAGGCTTCACTGCAACCTTTACTTAACAATTCCCTGCGAACAATTACCCACAACAAGGACCACACGACCAATCTTTAAGATCCAAAAGTCTCAAAATGACCACCACAGAAAACAAAAAATGCAACCATAACACACAGTTCCAAAATATCATAACAACTTGAGAATCACACAGACCACGAGAAACCAGAGCCAACATTTGATTCAAAGGGAGAGAAACTCTTGTGGATGGAAGAGTAAGAAAACCCATACCTGTAAAAGTCTGCATGAGGAGAAGAAACAAGACTGTATACTTCCTCCACGACTGGGAAAGGCGGAGAAACAACAACTAACAGAGCCAAAAAACTGCAAGAATGACTAGGGTGAAGGGCTCGAGGGGAGTTTGAGTGACATGAATTTACTGCACGTCGCTTCTCCACTCAGATATTCATTCAATTCCTAGTACAATCCAAGCCCACTAGCCAACTCACCATAACACTACACCATTAATCAACCAAAATCCCAAAATTTCCATATCACTTTTGCAAAGTGCGCCACCCCTTGCCAATATCAAATTCATTCCAAGACAATGTGCTAGGAACACAACCCACTATGAAACTCAAACAATGCACATAACCATAGTATCAAGGGTCAAGAGCACCCAACCTTTGTCATGAACAATACACAACATTAAAACTTGGAGTATAATTCTCTTATTCAAAAGGGAAACATTATAATCTTTTATGAGAGATCATCCAAACCACTCAACTCCATGTTTTAATCATCCAACCAACACATATTACCATAAAATTTTAAACCATGACCTGAAGCAAAATGAACTGTAGAGAACCGTGTTGCTACCATCACATAGACAAGAAAAATATAAGCGTTGCTTATCCACCATATTCCAATAAGTATAACAAGGGGGCCCCATCTACTAGTATATTATTAATATAGATAAATGATAAAGCTTGGCAATCATTTACGAGCATAGCATTCATCGTTTCATTTTTAAGCGTCAACAGTGGGGTCCCCTTCACCCACATCTGTGAATGGAAGAGGAACTCCCCCTCCTCAGAATCCCCTATTCCTTTGGTTGGATTGTTGTGGTCGCGATGGTAGAAGTGGGTTCTGCATCAATGATTTGTCTGCTTTTATTGTTTTCTGATTCAGAGTCTGAGTTGAGGCTCAACTCATTTTCTTTGAGCTCAACCACCAATGACTATTTTGAGCGACATTCATCGGTGTTGTGCCAAGAGATTTTGTGGAAGTCACACCACTTCCGAGTGTCCTCCTTTCTCTTCCTGTTACCCTTATTTTCCTTTGGTTTGGATTGGTTGTATTCAGTTTGGCTATTCTGTGAGTTAGGGTTGTTTTTACCATACTTCGACTATTGTGGATTTTCATACCCGAACTCCTTCTTGTTCTGCTACTTAAATTTCTGCTCGATTTTGACAACATATCGATAAGCGACTCCCAATGATGAGATCTCTAAAAACTCCATTTCGGTTGGATGTACCTGAGTAGATCCCCATGATATTTTAGAACCATATGTCGCTTGAAGTGTTTGTTACCTAGCTTGGTGTGCAAGGTATGGAATGTATTTGTGAAATCCGACACTTTTTGGTCACTCTCCTGATGCAGTGTGGTCCATCCCATGTATTGGTCGTCATAGTTTCCAGCAGGGTAATATTGTTCTTTAATGACATCCATAAAATATTCCCAAGTGGGTTTGGTCTCGAACATTCTAGACTCCTCTATGGAATTTTTCTCATAGTAAGTTTCCCACCAATTTTTTACATGGGGGATAGCCTTAAGGAGCACAAATGTGATCTTTTCCCCGTTGGAAAAATTGTGGACAGAGAAATAACCTTCTAGCATATTTAACCACTTTTCCAAAGCATTTGCATCTATTTGACCTTCAA
Source organism: Picea abies (assembly GCA_900067695.1). Classification (NCBI taxonomy): domain Eukaryota; kingdom Viridiplantae; phylum Streptophyta; class Pinopsida; order Pinales; family Pinaceae; genus Picea; species Picea abies. Next base: position 13,918 of record CBVK0100794737.1, on the reverse strand, counting down.
ACATAGGAATATCAAAATTAACTTGTACCTTTAAAGGGGTGACTCTTCCAAAGTGGTTGCTTGATGAAGACACATCTATTGTTATTGATAGTGGTCAAAGGACTTGGGAAAATTTTTCCATCATTTCGCCCCTCTATCACGTGAGGGATTCCTCGAGCAACAAATGAATAGAATATCCTTCTCCCTTGTCTCTTTTTTCTTCCGTCATGGGAGATCACTTGGGATGGTGAGAGCCGCTGTCCTCAAGAGAAACTAGCTTGAGACCCAACTCTCTATACCCTGACCTCATCGGGGACATGCACTAAGAAATGAAAAGGAACAACTTGCTCTAATACCATTGATCCAGAATATTTTGAGAACAAAATGAAGGCAGAGATATATAAGGAAATACACAAAGATATTGGAAGAAACACATAGATACAATAATACACAATTTCTATTAATGAGAGAAATGTACATAAACTGTAAAAATACAGAGTGAATGAACTCATTCTAGAATGGTGGTAGCTTATCTCTAAGAAGAGATGTGACGACTATGCTCGTTCGCAAGAAGAAGTGTTTACAATGAGGCTCTGAAGGACTTTTTAACATAAAGCATAAATGAGAAAACCCTAAACATTCAAAACCCTAACCCCGAGGGGTGAAATGCCAAAAGGTTTGTGGGCCCCGATGGGGGTAGTTGATATGTCAACTTCCTAAGGGCATAAATTTTGCATACGATCTCCGTTTGGGGCGTTTGATACTTCGTCGGAAAAGTCTAGTCAAGGAGTACAATTTTCTTTTGGGACAAGGTTTGCCAATGACATTCCATGCCCCCCCCCAAAAGTCCAAAACAACATCGTTTAGAAATTCAAAATAACCCTATAAGTTTGGGACCCGAAAAACTGTAAAAAACTGCCAAAATGGAAAATTGTTCTTTGAACCAATGGAATAGGTGGGTGGCCACTGATATCCACCTGGATCATACATGATGTCGAAGTCCATCCCAACTAGCGAGGTCACATTGGTGTTGCACAACAAGTAGGCTTGAGTGGTATGGGACCCTCAAACAGAACGAAAAGTCTAGCCTCTTGACAAATTCATTGTATGGATTATTTACTTATTAGATGCATGAAACTTTGAAAAAATAATCGCATTTTCCTCGTTACTTATGCATGTGGTTAAATGTGCATGTTATTGATTACGACATAAAACAATTAAAATACCTATTTATTATTAGCTAACATTTATCAAAAAAAAATTTATTTATTATTTTTGTATACTCAATTTGTGTCAAATGCTAAAGCCATGAAAAATAATATTATAGGTGAAGAAGAATAAGTTATAACTCTTAGAGCAGAATCAATGCAACACACAGATTCCAAAAGGTATGTTCATACAGGCTATAGTTAGTACTCCGTGTGTCATTGAACCACAACCAAGACCATGCATTTTCTTTAATAGCTACTTTATCTACTGTACTTGTCATGCTTTTTTTTTAATTAGACACCTTTGCCTATATATTTATATATTGTTTTGACCATGTGTTGTCTAGAACAACACTGAAAACAAAAATTATGAAAATTTGCCTTTCCTAAGTTAATATTCAAATGTTTAAAACAAAAATTATGAAAATTTTCCTTCACTAAGTTAATATTCAAATGTTTAAAGTAGAAAAAGTCTACAAACAAAACCAACACATCAAACACAATACAAAAGGTACATTGTAATGTCTTAGTTTTATCAACAAATTATTTTTTCTTATTATTTTTTCCACTATCTAAATCAAATGCTAATATTTTTCAGTTCCAATGAGATGATCGGAAGTATTATTAGCCAAGAATCAAAACAACACAAGGAGAAGCTAAATAGTAAGTTTCTTTTTCTAGATTATGTTATATTTTGAAGAAATAGGCAATTTTTTTTCCACGAGAAAAAAGTGCTCCTTATATTCAAAAGAATATAAAAGTTTACATGTCGGAATCATATACAACAGCGAATCTAGGCGAATCCACGATTTACTTGGATCGAAACCATCAATGGTCCAACAAACACGGCAAATCCGTCAAAGGTCTGAGATAAGCTATGCTGGAATCAAATCAAAGGTTTATCCTGTAGGAAGGTCCTTCATGACCGTCCTCCCAAAATGAAAAGAAAATTTGATTCGGAGGAAGGAGCAAAGCCTTTTTTGAGAGAGAGTCTGCCACATTGTTTTCCTCTCGGAAAATGTGCTGGAAAGAAAGCTTTCTGAAAAGAAGAGTAGCATCTTTGGTCCGTTCCTTCCAGCAATTAAGAGCTGCCACTCGAAAATCTGCCAGTCCGTTCAGCCAATCAATAGTGATCTTGGAGTCACCGAGGAGCAGCAAAACGTCGGTGTGGCGACTAGCTAGAACTAGTGAGGTCCAAGCACCAATGAGATCAGCCTTTGTGTTGGAACCCTGTTTGCAGTTCAAAGTCCAGAGAATACTCGAATGTGAATTTAAAACTATTTTCCCCCCAGCTCCACAAATCGCTCCCCCAAGTTGAGAGGCCCCGTCAAACTAGGCCACCGCCCTATCCAATGGAATGTGTAGAGGCCGCTGCAGTGTTGGATTAATCTGTGTCTTTGCAAGATTGTTTGCTTCAGTCAAAATGAGAGAAGAAACGTGAAGGATAGACGGCTTCTTATCGTTGAAGAGTGCAACGTTTCTGGACAGCCATATATGCCAGCAAATGTATATCGGTAGCATTGGAAGCGTGTTGGAATTGTGAATCCAGAATTGGAAGCAGGAATGTACAGTGTTACCACTCCAATGTGCAGGGATCTTTAGAGCAGATATAATTGTTGTCCAAAGCGCTCGGGTGAAAGAGCAGAGAACAAAAACATGAAGAGATGATTCAATGTCTCGAGCACAAAGAGGGCAGCGGTTTGGGCCCTCCCATCCGCTTGCTTGTAACTTGTCCCAGAACAGTAATCTATTTTCCAGCATGAGCCAAGCAAACAGTTTATATTTTAGCGGGCAAGAGTCCTTCTAGATCCTCTGTCTCCATTTTGTTGTTGAAGAGTTCCAATTAAAGTCGGCCAGAGCTTGATAAACGTTTTTTGCAGTTAATCTGCCAGATCGATCTCCTCCCGTCCAGATTAGGGAGTCCGGTTTTGTCTTCAAAAAAACGCCTGAAGATTTGAGAAGTTGGGAGAAGTTATCCCATTCGGCTTTGTGTTCCAGATTTAAATGCAGATCCAATCCGCTTAGGCAAGAGTTGCCAAGAGTGCCTGCAATGGACGGACTAAAGAAATGATGTAAAAAAACAAGATTTTTGTGTTGTAGATGAGACCGAAGCGACGGGGAGAGAATCGCTTTCCTGCCAAGATCCAGAATGCAGTCACGTCCAACTTCAATCAAGTGGCCATCCCCAGGATCCCACGAGAGCCACTTTAAAATGATTGGAAGCGTGGAAGAATTTTTTTTCCAAGTATGAGAACCTGATGAGGGACGGGCCTCCGCAAATCTAATCCAAATCTGGACCGGAAGTTGATGAAGATACTTAGCACTGATAACAGAATTCCAAAGTCCTGGTTTTGTTAAAATTCTCCAGAAGGAGTTAGTCGAAAGTGCCTTTTGGAAGAGCGATAGGTGTTTGAGGTCCTAGCCTCCCATCGACTTTGGCTTTGAGAGATCCTCCCATTTGCAGAGGTGAAAGCTTCTGGTCTTCTTACAACCAGACCAAAGAAATGAAAAGATGAATTGACGGAGAGACTTCAAAACGGAGGCTGGGATGTGTGCTAAAGCCATCCAATACACTGGTAGGCTTTCCAGCACCGCTTTGATCAGAATAAATCTCCCCCCATAGAGAGAAATCGGTGCTTCCAGTTGAGAATTCTATCTTCGAACTTGTTAACGAGCCAAGCCCAATATTTTGAAGTGTATCTGGAAGCTTTTAAGAAATATCCTAAGTAAGAAAAGCCCTCCGCAAGGTCTTGGGAAGCGATGCCAAAAATCTCACTTAAGTCGAGAGTTAAGGAGTCCTGTGCCTTTGAAGTCAAGAAGATGGATTTTGAGGCATTGATTTGTAAACCTGTTACATCACAAAAAGAAGAGAGGATCGAGTGTATAATGGACCATTCGACAAAATTGGCAGTTGTCAAAATTAGAACGTCATCAACAAATAGGATATGGAGAATATGAGTCAGCCCTGCCACTTTAACACCTTTTAAGAGGCCCTCCGCTTGTTTGAGCTTTAATAAAATGCTGAGGCCTTCCATGATCAAGATGAAAAGAAGAGGGGAGAGAGAGCAGCCCTGTCTGAGTCCTCTCTCACAAATGAAGGTCTTTGTAGCTTCTCCATTGATTAGAATAGCTAGGTTTGCTGAGGAGATACAATCCATAATCCATTTTGTAGTAGCAGTGCCAAAACCGCTCTGGATGAGGATGTGGATGAGGATGAGGTGAAGAAAATTCCAATTTATACAATCAAATGCTTTTTTAAGGTCCATCTTGAGGAGGATGGCTTGAAGAGATTTTGTCTTAATAGTGTGTAGACACTCTTGTGCAACGCCAACTGCATCTAGTATCTGTCTTTCCTTGAGGAAGCCAAGCTGTTCTGCGGAGAGCGCCCGAGAGAGAAAAGGTCGGAGTCTAACAACAATGATTTTAGAGATGATTTTATAACAGAGATTGCAGAGCGATATGGGGCGGAAATCAGTCAAATGCCGGGGCAAATTTGATTTTGGAATTAGTACCACAAAAGTTTTGTTCAGCTGTGGGCTTACAAACCCTCTTGTTCTCGAATCCTCAACCACGTCTAGAATGTCCTGTGCCATTAGATCAAAAAAGTGTAAGAAGAGCTCGACCGACCAGCCGTCGGGTCCTGGGCTTTTCTCTTTTTTAAAACTTTTGATTGTCTCATATAGTTCTGCCTTTGTACAGGGGGAATGTAACAAAATTGCTTCCTCTGGAGTAATCATTTTTGGAAATAAAATAGCAGTTTCTGTCTGCGCTTCAAGTGAAGGAGCTGTGGGGGCTTGGAAGAAAGCTTTGAAGTGTGAGTAAGCCGCCAATTTGATCTCAGTCTGGGAATGGAGAAGATTGCCAGAATCATCTTCGATTTCCCATATATGCTTTCTTGCTCTCCGGGCGCATGCAACTCTATGGAAGTATGTTGTATTTTTGTCACCTCCCGCCAACCACAACATTCTACTCTTTAAACGCCAGCGCTCTTCCTCCTCACGTAGCAGAATTCTATGGGCATCTTCTAGGGTTCGAATCCTGCGGTCTAAGTCCACACAAAATGGCATCTGAATCTTTTGTTTTAAGAGTAGCTCCAGTTCTAACTCAATGCTGATATGCTTGGCTTGTTCTCTGTCTTTTTTATCCTTTAGCCAACGAATTGAGAGAGATTTTAATGCGGGGAGTTTTCTGTACAGGTTCCCTTGAGGATCTCCAGGAGTGACGTGTGAGCAATCTGTCCAAACAGATTTTACAAGAAATAGGCAATTTGCCCTCTCTAAGTTTTATTAAAAAATTAAATATGTTCGTTGATTTTTACATCATCTAGTTTCAATCTAGTTCAAATTTTAATGTTATATATAATTAGTTTTCAATTTCAAAGAAACAGTGAAAGCACAAGTGAAGAACTAGGGACAACGCAATAGAGAATCTAAACATTGAGTATATGGAAATCTAATTATTTAATTTAAAAAAAACATTATTAAATTCATTATAATTGCCAAGTTTCATAGGGATATGAAAAACTGCTTATTTATTTATTATGTTCTTTATTCTATGGTCAATGCTTACATATAGGTATAGATTCATATGCTTATTTATTAGGTTCTTTATTCTATGGTAAATGTTTACATATAGATCTAAATTCTCACCATCTATTATAACAATATTTGACAATTTTAATAGGTATAAAATTGGATAAGTATTCATTGGATTATTATGTTCTTTATTCTATGTTCAATGCTTACATGCAGGTATAAATTCATATTCTTATTTATTAGGTTTTTAATTTTATGGTAAATGCTTACATATAGATCTAAATTTTCACCATATAATATAATAATAATTTAACAATTGACCATTTGAATAGGTATAGAATTATTAGGTTTTTAATTTTATGGTAAATGCTTACATATAGATCTAAATTTTCACCGTATAATATAATAATAATTTAACAATTGACCATTTGAATAGGTATAGAATTGGAAAAGTATTTATTGGAGATGTTATGACCATATATAACATAGACAAAGTACATAAAACATGATATATTTTGCAAGTTCACATGAAAAATGATAAATAAATGATGGTGGTCATATTGATTGTTTCTACTCATCTTATTTAACAATATGAACAAAAGATTTTACCAGGGAATGCTATATCCATTACAAATTTTCAAATTCTACCAAAAACTAATTATGATCATGGTGATTGTGATCATATTATATTACTAGATTTTGAATCAAATATCGTATAAACAATACCTATAGTTTGCAAAGAATACAATTTTGTTCCAGATACAACAATAAAACAACTTGTAAAATCCCTTAGATATCCACCCAATAGGAACAAATGGAGCTACTGTGGAAATTGATAGAAAAGTGGCATGCAAAACACCCTATATACAAAAGATGAAAACTTAGAGAATGACAAAGCTACCATAAGACCATATTTATAGTAGTTTTTCATACTCAATGTTTTTACTTTTAAACCACTATCTTTTTGCAGTTAAAAAACATTTCATAATTTGTTATGTAACAACTCAAATTATTTAAAAGATTTGCATAATTCTTCACTTTAATGGAACATCAACATCAGAAGGAGATTTTCATATAACGTTGTTCAAGAATATAACAAAAATAAAAGATGTAAAGGAAAACATTTCACACAACATAGTTAACATTTATTACAGGGTTGTAAATAGAAGCGATAGAAGATCTAGAAAAATAGTTGGCTCAACAAATGTGGTTGCAGCAACACACAAAGGCATCCATAAATTCGATAAATTGGATTATTTTTAAATATATATAAGTTGTTTCAAATATTAACTATCACACTTTGTGAATAGGTATAAGGCACATCAATGACAAAAAAATCATACTCAACCCTTTTGAACCGATTCGCGCCAAATGTAATTTGCCTACATGACCTTATACATTAATAGAAGATACATTGATTGAATGTCTCAAGTGAAAACATAAATTCCCTTTTATCTACTCACGTTTCTTGAATGGTACTATTAAAAGTATAAACAACACTATTTTATAGTGCACTATTAAGGATTGTGCAATACAAGAATTACTCTATGGACTAACACAAATTCAGTCTCAAGACTATCATCAAAAAACACCAGCTACTATTTATATGCTATGCGACTTTTGAGTACATAGTAATTTTCACTCCATGAGGGAAACTAATCTGTAAATTGACGTGGATATTCCACTGGAATAGTTTGTCACAACAAATCTGATAAATAAAATCGAAATCTACCTATGAAGTTTAAATTCCTTGAGATTTCGAGAATATTTAGTTATTGATTTTCTGCTTATGCATGAAATAGATAAAATGCAAAAAATAGAGAATAGTAAATTACAATCATACACCATCCACAAAATGACACAAATATTTTCTCTGGGAAACCATTATGGGCGAAAACCCATCTAGAAGGTGTTGCTATGCTCTCTTTTCTCTAGTATGGAAATAATGCAAGTACAAAGGAGAAGACACTCTCTATGGAGTTACTTGAGACCTTTGTCCTGTTAGACTGCTACAGAACATTAAACCCCTATGTTATTCTCTTTGATTTCCCATTCCCAGTTACTCTGCTAAGCTATGGAACAATATATAATAGTCTAGAATGGAACCCCTTGTCTGAGATGAAGAACAATGTCAAGGGGGCGTGTGCATGTTCTAAACACCAAAACCTCCCAAAACACCATTTAATGCCTCAAAATGGCTCTGAAAGGTTCCGAACCCCAATTTTCCAAACTGGGACTTGCCACTAAAATGGGTTTGTAAGTTGATTCCTCCATTTTTTTCCACTTTGAAAGGATTGAGATAGATGAAAAAAAATATAATGATCGAATCCAAATCAACAACATAGGACTATACATGAGTTGAAGAAATGGTAAATGAAACAAGTTCATTTATGAAAAATAAATTTTGAGTTACTAAGTTCACTCATTGTTCTAAAAAATTGTCTTGAATTAACTTTCATTTTACAAGTTAAAATCATATGGAAATTCCATAACTAGATGTAATCTCTTTCAAATACACGAAAGTCCCTACAAAATGCACTAACTTTTGACATGTAAATATGATATTTTCTTTTATTCTACTTTGAATATGAGATTTTTTCAATTGTTGTTTCCTTCGTAAAATAGATTTTGGAATATGAGTTGGATAAAACCTAACATTATTCTAGCTTTTCACTTGATACAATATCCAAATTAGATTATTTTGATTATGCAGGGAAACTAAATTTTAATTGTACATCCAAAATAGAGCCTCACTCAATTGTTTTATATTTAAGGGATATTAAGCCATGGATTTTGGTGTTATAAGTCATTGCTGGTCACCAATAGCTGTAGAATATTGAGCCAAAATTTATATCTATATAGAGATTTCATTACTAATTACACATTACCACCTAAATTTCTAGTCATTTTAACAATTCAAATTAGTAATTGTCAGACCATACATTGGTAGAAAATGTTAACTCCACGAATGTGTATTGCATTGATATGAGAGGTGCATAAATACAATCTAAGTGACCATTTGTATTATCCAACGAATGACTCTTCCTATCACCTACCACTCTTCATATTTACAATATTATTATAGTAACACAATCCCAATTATTACGTGTCTAACATCCCCCCCCGTATATTTTAGCATTGTAAAATTAATTATTGCAAACATATTCTTAATAAAAACATAAAAGAAACAATGTCACACACACACACACACACACACACACATTAAATAGATATTTTACCATTAAAACTCAGATTGGGAAAACCAACAACCTATTTAGAGCTGCACCTCTTATAGTCTATTCATCATATCTTCATTATTTACAATACAATATATAGGATCCCATGGCATCCAAAACCCTTAATCCATTGACTAGGATTACTCAAAAACCCTAATTCCTTAACTGAAATTAGAAAACCATCGACAAAAAACCATGTGCTGAAAAACCATTAAAAACATATGTAAAAAATGCCAATTTATTTTTTCGGAGGCATTGCCTCCAAACCCTCATGCAGGGGGCACCACCCCCCTACAACCCCTCCACATGCTCGGTGCAATAAAAACACTAGATCTAGTCATGCAAATAATATAACACATACCCAACATTCCCCCTAATCCAAAGGGGTGTGTGTGATCCTAAGCATCATTTTGAATTTTTCAATTTTTTCTCTTCCAATCGCTTTGGTGAATATGTCCACAATTTGCTCATTTGTGGAATAATGTCTCTAGTCAATAGTATTTTCCTCTACATGGTATTGAATCAGGTGATACTTTGTGTTGATGTGCTTAGTTTGATCATGGAATCTGGGATTCTTGGCCAACTTGATTGTAGAAGTATTGTCAACTAGAAGAGGAGTAAAATTTACTTGTTTCTCCTGCAAATCTTCAAGTATTTTTCTAAGCCACACAATCTACTTTGTCACTTCTGCAACTGCCAAATATTCTTTCTCTATTGTGGAATCAACTGAAATTGATTGTTTGCATGATCTCCAGGAGACAACTGTTGATTCAAGACTCATGAGATATCCCGGAGTCAACACTCCATTTTACTTATACCCAACAAAGTCTGAATCAAAATATCTAATCATGTTGAATTCATCCACCTTATAGTACCTAAGTCTGAATGTTGAGTTCCTTTCAAGTATTTTAGAACTCTTTTTGCAGTAGACCAGTGCCCTTCACAAGGATTTTGCATGAACCTAGAAAGATTCCCAAAAACAAATGAAATGTCTAGTCTAGTGGTAGTAAGATAGATAAGACTTTCCACAAGTTGTCTATACTTGGTTCTATCCTCAAATTCATTCCCTTCTTTTGATGTGAGTTTCAAATTCTGTTCCATTGGAGTAGAAATATGATTGCACTCAACGACACCAAACTTATTCAATAGTTATCCAATGTACTTCTTCTAGGATATGAATATGTACCTTGGATTTTGAATCACCTCAATTCCAAAATAGTAGTGAATATGTCCCAAATCTATCATCTCGAAACCTTTCTTCAACTATTTCTTTAAGGACACAATGTAGCTTTCATTGTTCCTCGTTATTAACAGATCATCTATGTATACTACAAGATATACAATTTTTTTTCCAACTTTCTTGACAAACAAAGTTGCATCGTCAAGATTGAAATTCTTGAAATTTAATTTCAAAATATGTTTAGTTAAATTTTCATACCATGCTCGTGGCGCTTGTTTCAGGCCATATAAGGATTTGATGAGATTTCATACCTTATGTTCTTTTCCCTTTACAACAAATCCTTCTGGTTAAGACATGAGACATTTTATTTCAAGTCTCCATTCAAGAAACCAGTCTTCACATCCATTTGATGAATTTTCCATCCATTTTGTGCCACCATGGAAAATATATTACAGATGGTATCCAATTTTGTTGTGGGGGAAAAAGTCTCCTCATAATCAACACCTTATTTCTGTGCAAATCCTTTTTCCATGAGCCTTTCTTTTTTCTTACAAAGTGAGCCATCTAATTTGTACTTGTTCTTGAATACCCACTTGTAGCCAATTGGTTTGGTTCTGAATGGAGGATCCACCAACTTCCATGTCCCATTCTTGACGAGAGCACCATATTCCTTCAACATGAATTATTTCCATTCATCATGAGAAGTGGCTTGTTTAAAGGAAGTTGGTTCAAGGTTAGTAGATAAACTCAACTCACAATCATATGAAACACCTATGTCATCTACATCACTTTAGTTTTAATTATCTAAGTTACCTCCATCTTGTATTGAGGACATTCTGGTTCTTGTGTTTTCGACCTCATCAGGATGAACACTTTCAAGTATTTTTGTGAGTAATTTTGGTGGACCTTTCTGAGATGGTCCAGGTTGTTGGCATATTTACAGACAAAAGGCTGAGTATGCTTGTTTTTCATTAATGGCAAGATCAATACGACGAGAGTATACTTATTTACCAATTATAGAAATATCAACAATGCAACAATACTGGCATGGAAAGAACATAAGTGTAAGCTCAGGAGGAGGAGCAACAATGATCGCTGGATCACCTATCCCGAATTCTCGATGGCTGTCAGATCTAAATTAAGACAAGAGGAGCGCGCAGAAGAGGAGAACAAATCTCAGACGTTGGATATGAGCATCGAGGACCAACAACCGTCAGATTCTGTATAACTACGAAGAGGATAAGGCTGAGTACTATCCTCTAACTTCACGAGGTGCGAGGTCACGAAAAGATCACAGTCGTTGGCTATCTTGACATCATCAGAGCCATCCATTTGGAGGGACGCATGGCGAGAGACCAACATTTCATTGACTTGTGGGAGGGAAAGGAGTGTGGTGTGGAAACTCGCGATACATGAAGTCATGAAACAATCCTAGACATTGGAGCCAAAGGACATGTGGTGAGTGATTGGAATTTCGCTGACTTGCACATTGGAGGAGTCAAAGGAATATGACACAAGAAATCGCGATATGCGAAGTTGCGAAATGATCTAGACCGTTGGATCACCAAGGATCTGGACCATTGATTTGATATGAAGTCAGAGCCCACGATATTGATCGCAACTGTCGATCAGAGGGAGATATCTCGACCATTGATCTGATATGAAACATTTCGTAGTTTCGCGTTTTGGGAGTTTGGAAGAAACTCACAGCAGGAGATCGCGATATGCGAAATTGCAAAACACCCTCGTGCTTGGCCCTTGGTCATAACTTGTGGTCACATTAGAGGAAGAGAAGTGAAGGAGCTAGCACTACTAAGCTCCATTTCAGAGTTTCGCGTTTCGGGAGTTTGGAAGCAACTCACAATAGGAGGTCGCGATATGCGAAATCACGAAATCACTTTATGTTTAGCCTTTGGTCATAGCCAACGGTCATATGGGATAAATGTGAGACCCTGCGGATGTAATCCAACGGTGTTGGTTAGTTGAGAATTTGATTGAAGGGCTACTGTTTCACCTCACGATTAATTGTTCATTTACGATTCAGTTAACAGAACTGAATCAGATTTCCTGGACGTTTGACGATTCAGTTGCTGATGCGTTTCCTTGGAGAACCGTGGTGTAACTGAATCGATGGCATAGCATAAAAGGGAAATACTATGACCATGTGCAGTTGGCTCTTCTAACTGAAAAATGAGTTGAATTGTAAGAAAGGTAAAATTACAGTATGCGCAGTGTGAGATCAAACTCAGAGATTAGAAACAGAAGCTGAACAGACAGAAGCATAGAAGATTTGCAGAATAGATAGAAGAAGAGAAGAATTGCAGAACAGACAGAAGTAGACCAAATTTATAGAACATAGAAGAATCAATAAGAATTGATATATCTATATTGTTGATTATACAGTCAAAAAATTCATAATCAGGGAGGTAGGGTGGTGCTAGGGAGGACTGTGGTCCTTTGGTATTCAAGTTGGTTCTTGAATATTGGAAGTTGTATCTTCCATCTAGTTGTGGCTAGAAAACAGGGTGGCAGGGTGGTGCTAGGGAAAACACAATTTTTTTTGTATACAAGTTGGTGCTTGTATAAGTCCAGTTGGTGTTGGAACATTTAAGGAGTTGATGCTTCCTTCTAGTGGGTGCTAGAGAAACCAGAGAGTTGGTGCTCTCAACAAGTTGGAGCTTGTAAAACAGAGGTAGTATCTTCACTTTGATTTGGTGCTCAAACATAGATGATGTACAAAACTTAAAATACTGCCTATCATTTCGAAGAAGAAGAGGTTTTCTCCCTTTATGGGTTTCCTTATGAAAATTTGTCTCTATGTATATCTTATGTGTGATTGATGCTCATTATTTATGTTTTTCATATTATGTATAATATTGATGGTCACTTGATGAAAGATTAAAAATGGCTTAATAGACTTAATATTGTTTAAGCACAGTAACAACTGATTCACCCCCCCCCCTCTCAATTGCCTTAGTAATTTCAACAATTGGTATCAGGGCCAGTTCCTTTTATCTAAAGGTAGATCTGTAAGCTTAAACATGACAAGTCATGAAGGGACTTTAGCCACTAAGCCTCCTCTGTTTGATGGAACAAATTTTTCCTTTTGGAAGGTTAGAATGAGAACATACCTAATGGCCTTAGGTGTTGATGTTTGGGATGTAGTAGAGACTGGATACATAAAGCTTGTTGTGCTAGCTTCCAAGGATGATAATTTAGAATTTAGATTTAATTCTAAGGGAGAGAATGCTATCTTGAATGGACTTGCCGAATACGAGTTTGTAAAGGTCATGCATCTTCAAACTTCCAAAGAAATGTGGGATAAACTTATTAGCAGCTATGAAGGAAATGAGAAAGTAAAAGATGCCAAACTTCAAACATTTAAGTTGAAGTTTGAACAACTAAATATGAATGAAGATGAAACAATTAGCAAGTATTTTTTAAGATTTGAAGAACTTGTGAATGCCATGAAGGGTCTTGGTGAGAAGATTGAAGAATCAATTTTAGTTCAGAAGATTTTAAGATCTTTGCTTGAGAAATTTAATCCAAAAGTCTCTGCAATAAAAGAACTAAATGATCTTAAAACTTTGTCCATTGATCAACTCCTAGGAACTTTAACTGCATATGAAATGAGAATCAACAAAGATAAATCCATCACTAGAGAACCATCTTTTAAAGCAGATAAGAATACTGATTCAGATTTAGATGATATTGAGGCAAAATTTGTGAGAAGGTTAAAGAAAGGATCAGGAAAATATCAAGGCAAGCTTCCCTTCAAAT
>CBVK0100794733.1:0-14974 GCA_900067695.1 Picea abies | reverse complement strand
TCTATTTGTACTTTTGATCTTTTGAAGATTGTGTTTAGGAAGACAATGGTTGACCTCAAATCATGTGATATGACGAACTCTATTCCTAATGCCTCGCTCATGTACAATAGAAGAAATGTTGGGGAACCTACATTTGGTTCGAGGGGTTCTCTATCTAACATGCGCAGATGAAAAAAATTGGAGAAATGCAGAAGTGTCTTCCTGGTGGTCTGGTGAAACCTTACAGGAAATATGGTAAGTTGGAAAGGACTACATGTACCTCAAAGACAGATCTAGCAAGTTTCACCTTAACCATTTCATTTTTCAAAAAACAGACGTCATCCTCTCCCACTCGCTAAGGGAATTCTACCGAAATAAAAATCAACTATATCAAATGAGTGCACAGTAAGAGAGGGAATACAGATAACTCTGTTGGGGATATGGACACTCGCCGACAATGGAGCAAGGTCTGTGACATCGGGGTGAATCCACCAGGGCTATGGACTCTCACTGGCAGTGGAGAAACATCGTAGCAAGTGAAGGAGGGTAACTAAAGGCTTAGTGCGAGTGAATGATTTACTATAATCTTGTCAAAGAGGACGTGAGTCGGGGTTACAGGAAAAAAAGGTGGAATAAAGGTTGAAAACCCCATAGGAGGGCCCAAGCGCACCAACAAGGGAATTTAAAATGCAAGGATAAAAGAGGCTCTCATTAAAAAACCAGTTAATTTCTTAACCAACCTTTAGATTAGCCGAGCCCGAAGGAGGAATAGAGTTTCTGCTTTCGCCCAGTAAGCTGTCATTTTTTGAGCACTCAACACACCCTAAAAATCCTATGTCATCTTTTCACTTTTTGACTCAACACACCCTAAAAATCCTATGTCATCTTTTCACTTTTTGGGTACCACTTGATCTTTTCATTTTCTGATTCAACTTCATTTTGAGGATGTTTGGATTTTCTTATTATCTTGACTCTCATTAGATTTTCAGATCTATTTGAACTTATGAAATCCCATGACTTAAGAAATCCTTAACGCCTGAATAAAGAATGAAAATCCAAGACATTTCACCTGACACACTCAATTTTGGCATCGGAAGGTATTCAAAGAGGGAAAAGATCCACTTGGGAAACCTCAGTCACTGAGCACTGATCTCAATCGACATCGGAAAAAGGAAGTTTTGTCTTACGACAAGTATTTCATAAAGATATCTCCGATAGCCAATCCCCTTCGGCATTAGTAAAAGACGATGGGAATAGTCATTAACCAAGAAAGAAAAGAGATCGTCGATAGTCGGTGCCAGATGCACTTATCGAAATCGGGGAATAACTAAAAGGATCGCAATGAACATTTTTACCACACTAAAGAGCTCCCCTAATCATCGATCCCTGATGCATTTCGGGATCGAGACATTTTTGAGGAAGTTGATCTGAAGAAAAACACGTGATAGGTTTATCCTCGATCGCCGACCCCTGATACCTTTTCAGCATTGACGAGCTAAGGTATTCTTTAAAAAAATGAATAACTTAATGAAATATCCGACTCTTATTAATACAAATGGATTAGGCCACCTATCTTCAACACCACGTGTCTGTGCCAAACCAGAGAACCATACGGTCTAGTTTTTCCCCGAGTCATTTATTTTGGTCCCCTAAACCCAAGTCACATTGTCGAGTCAGCTTTTCCACAATAGCATTTTATGATGATATTGATCGACATTGGAACTTTTGCGAGGGAAATCAATGAAAACATTCATAGAGCATCCTCGATCCCCGATCCACCCACTGAGAAAGCGACACAATGGGACGTTTTAACGTTGGATACGATTAGCTTTTGAGCATTCAAGGGGCTAATTAATACCAAATCATGCATTAGTTTCTACCTTGTGCACCAATCAAAATGGTCATTTAAAATCACTGATAGACCACATCACCCCACGCCTCCGATGTCAACCCACGATGAATTTAAGTTGCAGATATTTGGTGGAACATTTGTTTAAATGACACTCATTACCCGAATTGAATAGTTGATGCGACATGGTTAGTTCTCCACTGGTTTAAATTCTCTTGAGTCATGGTAAGCAAAATCATTCTGCGCTGAAGAAAATTCAGAGCATCCGGAGAGACGAGATGAGCAATTCAAAATTTGCAGAGATCCTGTGAGTATCCAATAACCAGGTTTAGCGAGCTTACAGGTATGTATCCAAGTCTGTGGATTTTACATGTTTACACTTCATAAATTTTTATCTGGTTTTGTTCTTTACACAGTCTCTAAAGGTTTATTTTTTATGACAGGAATGATGCCTCTAAGAAATCCGACCACTAGACAATCTCTGAGGGTGTCGAAGATGAAAGAACCAGAGCTAGGTGAAGGTTCCTCTCTAGGGGTCGCAAGACAATTGGAATACATGCCAAGACCGGAGCCAGTCATCAAAACATCGATGAAGAAGGCTTTCATCCAGCCTTCGACCCTTGGAGATATAGAGGCAAGCATGAGGACCAAGGTAACACTCCCACATTAGGTAGAGATTTTTAAAAGGATTAGTCGAGAGGAATACCCAGAATATATACCACATAGTGACCCAGACGTCGGAGCGCTCGACGACGAGGTGTTCTCGAACATCCGACGGTCGTACCTAGATATGGTGGCGAGCAAAACCCCTTGTTTTTCCCTGTATAGAACTTTTGAAGTGGTCATCGACCACAAAGATACACAAAAGTGTTTTATCAATGATGATAATGGTGGTTGTGTCAAAGTGTTCTTATCGGTCGAAGTCCAGAAGTATTACAAGATTAGAGACCCAGAGGAGCGACTGAACATGGATTTTGTCGAAAAATTCTATGAGTGACACAATACCAGCTGGGTGATGGCCTCATGGTGGAAGGAAGACAAGAAATACACCAACCAGAGAAACGGATGGTACCCAACGACCAACTTAACGAAGCCATACATATACTTGATGGATCTCATTTACCAATTATATGGGTAAAAGGACTGCTCCAAATTTTCAGAGGCATTGATGCCCTTAGCTTACACAGTGGCAATTTCGAGGAGAAGATTCAACTAGGAAGCTATCATTTATAAACAAATGAGCATTTGCATACAACAGGCTCAGACGCCGAAGGAAGGAGATACACCAACCTTCTACATGGATTCATATTTACCTGATGTCATGTGCACCAAAAACATTTTTCGTCGGCATGAACCTGAGTTGGCATGTCGCAGAGCTCCCGATCCATGTATATTTCATCATCCTATGGGAGAAAAGGTACAATAAATCTTACTCCCTCATCTGTGATGAATTCATCACACGTATTTATTTCCGTATTTTTAAGAAAGAATGCCCGAGACTATCGGTCGCGGCCAAAAAGATGATATCAAAAGTATGCCACTGGTATTTGGACAAGTGTGATACCTACATCAGGGTGTTTAGGGATACCGGAGCACCACACCTCCTACCAGTACATGTCCCTGACCAGCTTGTAGTAGGGGAGATATGCTACCAGACCATCCTGCAATGCTACAACGCCACTCTGGTCAAGGACAAGAAGCAGACATTCATACCTTATGGTTTCCATGTAGGCTTCTACATGGTGAAAGACATCACTGAAGCTAAACAAGAAGGGTTGAGCTAATTAGATTTTAGGTTTCAGACGGGCTGATTCCACAAGAACGATCCAAACAGTCACGTCTTGAAACATGCTTCACAAGTGTCATCTTGTTGGCCATACACCCATGACAAATTTTTAGATGAAGTCTTCACTAAAAAATGCCTAAGACTAGGATGAGGTGGTGGAAAGGATGGAAGACCCCAAAATGACCAGGTTCAAAGCCATGAGCCTGGATGAAAAGGAGACAACCATAGACAAATCAACGCAAGAGGCCTTCAAAGCCAGGGAAGAAACGATAGCGGTAGAAGCAACAAAATTTCCTTTGTTAGCTCCGGTGTAGGATATGGGTTTCCCTATAATACAGGACGCAGGGGAAATGGGGTTTCTCATGATAGAATAGGCACAGGGAATAATTGATCAACTGCAAGACAACCCGAATCTCATAGGAATAACGAGATCCCCTACTGACAACCCAGATGAAATCGAGACAGGCCCAAGCGGCCTTGAACTAATAGACATTGATGAAATGGTCAGGCTAGACAACCTTGAAATCACAATGCCACAAGCCGAATCACCAGGGGGTGTTTTAGCTCAATCGGAGATAGTCGGAGAATCAGGGAGAGAAAGTGCACCAAACCCCCTTAGTGAATTGATAAACATATATGATGATGAAGAGAGATCGGAGGTATCCCTGGTGACCCCTGTATAGATCATAGAGGAAAAGGAGCTAGAGAAGGCATCTTCCCCATCTCCCGATGCTCAAATTTTCGTTCCACAGAGTGAACAAGAGGTCGAAAGTGTCTTAGACACTAAGTTACCCAATGCACCAGAGACCCAAGAAGATAGTTTGAAGGACAATCTAGGGCCCAAGGAACAAATGAAAGAAACTCTACAGTTGGAAATCAACATCTCAACAGTCGATAACCAAGTACGTACCAATCCTACTCTTGATGCCTCAATTTCAATCAGTACTCAATTTCCCGATGAGAAACAAATAGAATACAAACTTTCAGAACATAGAGAGGAAGTTCAAAAACTGAGTCTTGAAAAAATATATACCATCGAGAGACTAGGAAATACGCTCACCTAGGGGGATCATTAAATCCCTGAACCCATGGATGAAGTTGTTGACATATCTGCCATCACTTATGACTAGAAAAAAAAAGGTATCATGTAGATAACCACGACGAAGAGGAGGATCACTCTATATTGCTACATGCTCATCACCATGGAGGAAAATTTGATAAATACAGAGCATGCCAACACATACGAACTTATCAGCGCAAGGATGGAAATCAGAGATGCCACCCTAGATAGAGAAGAAAGGGATGAAGAGGAGTTGGTTGTTTCTCTGAAAGAATTTGAACATTTGTGCCACTTGGAGAAATATTACCAGGACACCACATAGACCATGGTGTTCCTAAGGAGCGAATTCAAGTAGGCCTACAAAAAATTTACAAATGAACGACACATGTTCACTGCAAGGATAGCTGAGCTTCAAGAAGACACCCTCATTACACTTGAGACATGCAAGGATATGGATAGGTTGTACAATAAATCACACCAAGACGTGGAAAGGATCAACTATATCAACATGGTGAAACAAGGCTGAGACGCTGAAGAGTACATCATCTGAGTACTAAACAAATGTAGCATTGACCAAATAAGAAAATCGACCGAATATTGGGTAAAAATGGCTCAGGAACCTCATCAGAAAATCCAAGAGAAATGGGTCAAGTGCGAGAAAATATGGACCAATATCAACTAGGCAATGAAAGACATTGTCCTCCCCAAATTCGACAGACCCGATGACTTTTTCGACCTGCATGACATAGTCAAATCACATGTTGAACAAGACTCATCATGGGTTGAGGAAATAGAAATGGTGGTCGACATGGTGTCAGGGCAGGTGCAACAGTTCATGGAGTACTCGATCAAATCTCGAGCCATGTTGCAGTAGTTAAGTGCCAGAATAGTCAAGTATCAGGCACATGCAATAGAGATAGACGAGATCCTTTCGGCCCCAATGGAACAACATAGATTCTCGTATGCTAACACATGCGAGGATCTCTTCATCAAGTGGTCAGAGTATGAGAAGATTCATCAACTCAAGTGAGATCATTTGATGACTTTTTGAAGACTAATAGAAAAAAGCGCCATGTGGTGAATTTCATTTTACTTAGCTTCACTTTAATAGTTATTTTTAGTTAACCATATGTTATAAATAGGAGGATCGACCTGCTAGCAAA
The DNA here is from genome assembly GCA_900067695.1 of Picea abies. Classification (NCBI taxonomy): domain Eukaryota; kingdom Viridiplantae; phylum Streptophyta; class Pinopsida; order Pinales; family Pinaceae; genus Picea; species Picea abies. The sequence continues at coordinate 9,137 of CBVK0100794733.1, read as the reverse complement.
AGGTCGATGGTTGTTGTAAAGACCCTCATTTTTGGATTCTTTAAAGAACTATTTAGGAGCTGCCTTAATTGAGAAGTCATGTCTAGGACCAAAGACAAGTTTGTGTTTTCAGCCTTAATTGAGAAGTCATGTCTAGGACCAAAGACAAGTTTGTGTTTTCATCAAAAGTGTGTACGATTGGATGTGGAGACGCATTATTTATGATTTCATCTCATGAATGGATCTTGTAACGAGTAAGAGCTGCTAAATCTGTTGATAAGTTATTTGATTCAATGTTTTATAGTTATTGTCTTTTACGATGAAAATTAAATCGTTGTGTTATTATGTGATTGATGATTACAGTTGATAGAATTATTTTTCTTACCATCGTTTATTGCATATGTGTTTTCTTCTGATAATCGCACCTCAGTCAATAATTGGAACACCAACAAGTTAATGTATTATTACTAGGCTTGTGGTGGATATTTGTTGTCTGCATGCTAGAGTGAAAGGGTTATCCCAAGCTCATCCTTGTCCAATAGCTAAAATTTTCCCATTTTGTTACCAAGTTGGTTTATACCGGATTTTATCATGTATCAGTCTCACCTATAAGAGAAAATACAAAAAATGAGAACGCCCAAACTGAAGGAGAATCCTTCATAAGAAAAAGTAAATCCCATCAATTATTTGGCCGGATCGCAAGATCTGGAGAGCCATTCCACTATTAAATGTTGCATATTCTAATTGGGCCTCAATGGTGAGTTTGGTTCATGTTGTTGAGTTAAAGCGATTTAGGACCCCTCAACAGGTTCCTATGCACCTTAGAGCAGTCATCGATATGATATATGAGGAGGCTAAAGTCAGAATGTCAGTTGGTATCTTTCAAATTTTTAGGAGTGATATAGGGGTCAAGCAAGGGTGCCCATTCCTCCTACCCTTTTTGGTTTATATATACACAAACTTGAAGAGTGGGTAATTTTGCAGGAGGGTGATGGTTCTCTTTTGGGCAAGTTTGTGATAAGGCTTCACTTGTATGCAGATGAAATTATTATGATTGCTAAATCTTCTCTTGGGTTGCAACAACACTTAATTTCCATTAATCACTTTGTAGTATAGTGGGGATGCAATTCAATACTAGCAAGACAAAAGTGGTAGTTTTCTCTAGCAAAAGAAAACAAAAACACAATCAACATAAGTTCTACTTTCAAGGAAACACTTTTGATGAAGTGGAAGATTACAAATACTTCGGAATTGACTTCAACAAAAATCTAAGTTGGGAAGGTTGCAGAAAGAAAAGAACTTTGGGAGGTTGGAAAGCATTCTATCCTTTCCAAAATAGGTGCAGAGAGGTAGAGTTATGGGATTGGAAGACTACGCAAACTCTTTTTGCTCTTTTAGTGATCCTAGTGGTTCTCTAAGGTTGTGAAGTGTGGGCCAACAGTACATTTGACTTACAATGGAAGCAAATTGAGAAGATTAAAAAAAGCTTGATTACAAACAAGTTTAAAATGAAAAGTTCAGTTCCTTATGATATCATGCTAAGTGAAATGGGGGTTGCTCCTATTGAACCAATTGCTATGGTGCATCTCATAAGATATCTAAAAAAAATTGAGTAAATGAAATACGGTCGGTGGTCTAAGGTCATCTTCAATGACATATTGTGCAAAAGGAAGAAGACGTGGATGCGGAAAAATATTAAATGGCTTAGTAAATGGGATATTCACTTGAACATGTGCCCTACTAACAGTGAAGAGATAAAGGATCTTTTTATTGATAAGTTCCACAAGAGATCCTAGGATAAAGGGCTAGGGAAAAAAAAAAGTATTACATTGAAGAGTTTAACCCCACTTACAACCACCATCAAAAAACATACATAGGGGCCAATATATCTTGGAGATCCAAAATGCTTATTTCCCAATTAAGAACCAATTCTCATCAACTCTGTAAAAATGGGCGTTGGAAAAGACCAAATGAAGATTGGGAAGAAAGGGTGTGTATGTTCTGCAACTCAAAAAAAGTGGAAACAAAAAAACATTTCATTTTAGGATATGAAGCTTTCAAAGACAATAGGGACAATTATGTAAGTATTTTAACAACTAAGTCTTGGAATAATTTATTCAATGATGGGACAAGGGAGAAAGTGGGAAATCTCATTATCAAGCTAAACAGGAAAAAGACTGAAATACAGAAATCAATGTATGAGGTGTATGTCCCATGATCTATTGTTAGCACTTAACATTTCTTATTCTTCTTCTACGCAACTCGATATCTATTAGTTGTGGTAATTTTTTATAATTTAAGTACTATCGATCAAAGCTCTCACTGCACCGACCAGAAAGTTGTAGTAATTGTTTATAGTTAAGTACCACAGGATCAAAGTTCTCACTGCACCGACAAAAAATTTAGTACGGTGCTATCAAGGCTGAGTGCATGACTCGACTTTTTGGGATTTCATTTGGTGAAGGTATTTTTCATCAAATAAATGCATGACTTTTTATTAGTGGGACAAAACCTTTAGCAAACCTTTAAAAAGTCATGCTTTTAATTATTAGCTCCAATAATAAGTACCACGGGATCAAAGTTCTCAGTGCACCGACCAGAAATTTAGTACGGTGCTACTACGACCGAGTGCATGACTTGACTTTTTAGGATTTCATTCGTTGAACGTCTTTTTCATCAAATTAAAGCAATACGTTTTATTAGGGAGTCAGCTAAAGGAGTAGACTAACTTAGAGTAAACAGACCCAAAATTTTTAGGCAAAAAATGGGTCTGAATTCAATCAGAGTTTTAGGAGTAGTTTGGGTTTTGCATGATCAAAGTTTCATGCATTTCAGAACCTTATCCCAGGGGTTTTGGCCCATTTTAAATCAATCCATATGCTCAAAAAATTGATAAGTTCTCGACTAACCAGAAATTTAAAAGCTTGCAAAAAAACCTACTGAAAAAGTAACTCAGAAGAGAAGATTTCTGGGGCACTAACCCACTCTGTAAGATAAACATTCTACCTTTTGGGTTTTCTAACCATCGTAGAATGTCCCATCAAACTCGTACGTCGGCAAATCCATTTCCCATCGTTTCAATTTGTCATTTCACGTTTCATTTAGCTTCGTTAACATTCTCCTTCGTCTTTCATGACGTTGTATTCCTCTACTGGCTACAGGGATTTTGGTGAGGTTCACTTAATGCACCCCGACCCTACCTCTCCCTACGTTCGAAATTCCTTCTCCCACACGCCGAGCTCAAACTCCCTTGTCTTGGTGCTCTGGTGCTTCTATTGGTGCAAGGAGAGGTTAGTTATCTAAATCGCTCTTATCCAAGAATGAATCGATGCCAAATATAATCTGGGAATAGTTTAGCTTACTCCTTATTGGAATGCTTTTTTAACTTACTGCCATTGTAAATTCCTCTATAGCTTACTCCCATTGTGTCTTATGTGATAATGAAGCAATGTATTCAAGTGTAAGACTTGAATTCTTTTACAAATACTTCCCAATTTTCTTGTTCTTGACTCAGACACCTCTATCTTCACCTATCATCACCAAATATGCATCCTTCAGGTTTGTTTCCATTATTGGCATAATGAACATGGGAGATAAAAAAATCCTCATGCAAATTTTTTCCATGTTCTTGACTCAACCACCTTTTTCTTCATGTATGATCACCAAATACGCATCCTGCCTCAAGCTTGTTGTCATTATTGGTGTAACGAACATGGGCGATAAAGATACAGTATAAAACTCAGATACACATTGAGAATATGGCTTGATTGATGAGTGGAGGATTTATTTTAACTTACTTTGAAATGAATGACCCTGACCCACGAAGTTGTAGTGCATAAAAACCATGCTAGCCCTTATAGCTCACCGTCTGACGACGAAATGATCTGTAAGAAAACCTTTTCTTGCATGACAAGATAGAAATTATGATTTAAAAAGAGGCGTGCCTCGTAGAAACCAACCAAGATCATGCACCCATAACTAATATTCAAAATCCATGCTTTGCTTTGTTGGTATTGTATAGTAATAGATGGTTGTACCCCTGTGATGAGAGCCAAGCGAACTTTTATACCCCGATTATTTGAGAAGTGAATAAGGTACCCCATAAAATATAAAAATGACAAAAGAGGCAACTAGTCCACTCGATAAAATATGGGTAGAATAACTTAGCACAGAGGCAAAATACCCATGCAGATCGCTTATGTGTGCTTGGGTCAGACACCTCTGTCTTCACTTATCATCACCACCTGCCTTATTTTTGCACACCAAAACATGGAGATCGAAACACAAAAAGAGAAGAGATCTCACATCTGAGAATAATTAGTGGAGAGCAACAACCTTTTAATCAAACCAACAACAAGCAGACAATCTCCTTTAACTTCATTTATTGATAAAATCCATATACAATATACATATTGAGAATACAACTTGATTGATTAGTAGAGGACTCATTTTAGCTGACTCCAAAATGAATGACCCTGACCCATGAAGGTGGAGCACATAGCAACCTGTGTGGGGCGATGACCTTCCATAATTTATAGAGACTGTAGGCATCGTGAATATATGTATGTAGATTTAAATAAGGAGTGTATTTCTCCTCAAGCGGCTTGTTTTTGATATACCCACAATGGAAGTGTCGATGGTGCACAATGGTGTGACAAACCTTCTTGATGTTGACACAGTTGCGGTTGACCAATAGTTTCTTCTATTGGCCGACCTGCGTGAAATAATGGTTAATTTTGTGCATCTTTTCCTTGTGTGCACTGGCGAATTTGGTGTCATTTTAATTTGTAATTTTTTACAACAATGGATTTGTATTCTTGAAATAATTAGGTTTTCAACTTACTTCTCCCAGCCTCTCACTTTATTATAAAACAGATTCAAGTTTCCAAATGATACATTTAATTAAAGAAATAAATTCTAGTTTTTGTATTATTTGGAAATTAATTTACTTTTCCCATGTTTTCCAAGGTGTGCAAAATGCATACTTTGATTACAGATAGTTTTCCAAGTTCGAATAATTAACTAATCATCAAAACACCTCGGGAAAAATGAAAATCTTAGAAGGCTTAATCCAATTTGTGTAGGGCAGTCCCTTATAGTAAACCTACTTAATCAACTTCTTTATTAGTGAAACGTATTTGTTGGTTTAATTTGTAAAGATATCTGGATTGATTGATCATTGGAGGATTCATACTTTACTCTTTGCCTCCCAAAGAAAATTTCGTAAATAGCTGTAAATAGTTATGGATGCATATTTCTGAAAATAGTTTCTATTAATATGATCATGATTGCTACAAATGCCTATGTAAATTTATGTACTTAGCCACCTAAATAAAGAACTATACTAAATAGCCTATGAATTTCCTTGCATTATTTTCTCAGGTATTTGACCTAGATTCAAACTCCAAAACTGTCCAAAATTTCAACATCCTAAGTCCTAAACTTAGGATGAACTTAGAATCAAACAAAAACGTTTTTAGTTGAATTGTCATGGATAGAATCATGAAGAATATAGGTGAATTATTAGATCTATGTTCTATGAAGGACACATCTCTCATTATAGAGAGTAACTAAAGGACGTAATGCTCATTCAGAGCTTATTATTTACAACATTGTACTATATGATACAATCATGATTTAATAATGAATTTAAATCCCCTTAGTGACAATACAACCAATTCATCTTTAGGGCATGCTTACAAATGTTGCCACAAATAGACTATGGAAATTTACAAGCTATAAAATTTGTGCAATACCAGGTGACAAGATATTTCTTATCACACTTAGTTTAAATTCTCACCCAGTAGACATGAGATATGCTCTCATGAGGACAACAATCACTATCTGGAATTCTTTTTTTCTTTTCCATTGATGATTCAAGTTGTTTCTCTTTCCTGTAGTTATTCAAATATCCCTCTTTTGTAACAATGATATGACTCGATAGCATTATTTGTCTCCTGATTTGCATGAGGAAAATATTTTCATCATTTTATCCACATACCTACGTACAAAAAAATGAGTTAGTCAAGATATCATATTTACGAAACACAAAAATATATATACAAGCAGAAGTACTTGCACTTACAAATCTTATGAGCAGCAACCCAATTCTTGTAGAAATAGTTCAAGAACTTCTCTTCATTTGTGAATTTGTTGAAAATACCATCGATTGCATATGTCACTTCATCATTGGAACAATTTTTCATGATGATACCTAACTTATAGAACATCTCATTTTGTTTTTTTGAATTACTAGACAACTTGTTCACATTTTTTATCCATGCACATCATACATGCCAAATACATAAGATCACTTCACACCTTTTGATCCTCCTGTCAAATTCAATTCATCTTTAGTGTAATATTCTTAGAATAAATACAAGTTAAAATGTACAATAATAAGATTTAAGTTACCTTAATGCAATGATTTCATCCAATGCATCATCAACCATGAAGGAATTAACTTTCTAATCAGGACAAAATTGATAACACCTATGCATGAGGTGCTCCAACCATAGTTCAATATCCTGTGAAGTATTTTGTGATGCCACCACCCATGCAACTGACACCCTGTTTTCTTGTTCATCAAAAGTCACTAATGTGTACAATTTACATTGTCATATTCAAAAGAACATATGTACTAAATTTTAAGTCATCAATAATCTTTAATCACTGCAAATCAAACGATCATACTAAATCAATCATTGGAAACAAAATTACCCTATATTTATTTATATTGAATGTTGAATCCATGGCTTTTAAGCTATTGTGATATATAACTTAACCATGGTCTCCAACATCCATGGAGTTTAAATTCTAGTTATGAAAGGGACATCTCCACCATTGGGATTTTGTAAAAGAAAAAATATTCTTGGTGTTTTGTATACCAAAGGTTCACGCTCATTTCATCACTTTTGTGCAATTGGTAGTTTCCCTTCATCAAACGATTATAGATGTTGACAACATCTTTCATGCTCAAGAAAAAATATATTTCATAAGTTGTGCCATCCATATCAACATGCTTCTTTATATGCATTTTAAAAACTAAATCAATTGGCACTTCCAAAAAATAACAACTTTCTACATAAGAGACCATGTTTCTTAAAAGCCTTGGATTATGCATCGACCTAGCCTCACCTGAAGTATCATGTTGGTCATGACAACACCATATGTACCCATCTTCATGGTCATACACATTATATGTCAAAATTTCTACATCAGGGTTTTGAACCATAACCTTTAAGATGAAGTGGCACTGACAACCTCTCTTCTTCATAAAGGATGTCCATCGTTTCTTTGTATCTTTCCTCTCTTGTCCTCTGGTCCAATTGAGCAATCATATCTGCATAACAATGTTTGAAACATAAATACATACAAAAAATGAGAAAATATTTGTATTACCAACATGTAAACGATGCATTTCTAAGGTACTTACAACTCATATAATAAAGCAGCACTAGCCCTTGATTTTGGGAGTTTGTTTTGTCAGCGGATGAAATTACATGGGGCTTCTTGATTCATTTTCTCCCCTCTAATAAAGTTAGGAACTCTTTTTAAAGGGATTTTTTCAACCCGATCAATGCTCATGTTCCTTCGATATACTTCAGACCAAATTAAATCTTTACCAGAAAATGTGATCTTGTCTTTAGGGTCTTGCACCTCAATGCCCATGATAGTCTTCCATTTTTTCCCTTGATTAAACATTTTGTATGCCTACAAGCAGTGTATAAACACATTAAGAAAAAATTTGATCCATTCACAGTATTTTCATTTTAAGCCTCCTAATACAATTATAAACGATAAACACTTAAATCATTCAATTGATTTTCATGTGAAAACATCTGGAACACTGCTTGGAAGACCCCTATATGCTCATTATGACTTACAATAGTTTCAATATGTGGATATACAAATTACGTGAGATTACAAGTCAATATATAACCTTGTTCTCATTACTTAGATTACATGAATTGAACTTGTGTAACCTACAAGAAATGAAGTATTCCCATAGAATGTCTAATGTCTATGATCTATGTTGGCCCTCGACCAAGTGTTAGAGAAACTTTGGTCAGCTTTGACCCACTTTTGTACTTCGACACGTTGGTCGAAGAAGGAGCGCCCAGGCAAATATGAGATTGTGGATATCACCTATTTTGAGGGTATGTGGATCCAGTAAGGGGTCCTCTAGGGTTTTGTAACGGGTTTATGGGATGTCGACCAATGGGTTTTCCCCATGTTTAGGCCCTATTGTAAGATTTTGTAAAGTAGAAATAAGAGGAATGTATTGTAGAAGAGGGAGAGCCCAAAATGCTTGGTGCGAAGGAATGTATGCGTGTCAAGGCTTTGTGCTTGACTATAATTTTGTAGAAAGTGCTAAGTGTTGTGATAGAAAGTTTGTCTTTGTGCATTTGACCTAGTTTTGGAAGGAGGATCTAGTGCTTAGTGCACAGATCTCTAGTCTTGTGTCAAGTTGCCTCTGTGGCTTAGTGCACAGGGTTGAAGGGATGTAAGATCTTCGTGGATAATAAATATGTGAGCGGTTTGTGGATGTAGCCCCACCCTGGGGTCAACCACGTATATTTGGTGTCTCATGGTTTTCTTTGTGCAGTGTCTTTTCTTTGTAATGCATTTGCTTAAGTTCTTGATTATGATGTGTAATGGATACATAGTTTGATTGATTAAGTACTTTACTTATATTAAATGGTGAATGACTGTTAGATATAATTCACAATGCTAAGTGATAAATGTTAAGTGCTCAGGGTATATAATTACTTATGGTTATTGCACTCCTCTGCCTTTTATTTTGATTTGTGTCACTAATTAGGTTAAGAAACTAATGCATGTCACTTCCTGAGCATTAATAGATGATTCTGTGAAGTGTTATTATCACATATTCGTGTCCCAGATTGGTTACAGACACCTGCATCCTGTAACGCCCCCTGCTTCTACCTCAGGTGAGACTTCGTTTGCTTCACAGGTGTTGTCGAAAGGGCCAGTAGTCAGGGTTCTATTGGTGTGCTATTAGCATTGAACCCTGGGTCTTCCCCTGTGCCAACAAATGGTTTCGTTGCTAGGACCTATCCATCAGTCCGTCAGTCTTTGGGTGATACACAATACTAAAGTTAAGTTGGGTTCCCAAGGCCTCTTGGAAACTCGTC
>CBVK0100794727.1:0-11808 GCA_900067695.1 Picea abies | reverse complement strand
AAGGTAGAATGTTTATATTATTCTTTTTATTAGTGGACAAAATTTTTAATGAAACCTAAAAAAGTACATGCTTTTAATTATTAGCTCTAAGAAATATCAAATGACAATTAAAAAAAAATTAAAAAAAATGAATTAATTTCTTTAAAATGCACATGCTTTTAATTATTAGGTTCAAGAAATAGATAAACTATTTTTTTTAATTAATTTTTCAAAAATGGGTTAACTATTAAGGTAAAATGGGTTAACTATTAAGGTAGGTTTATTTTAATTTTGGATTTATTATAGAAAAAATCAAATTATTAGAAATGCAAATTTTTAATCTTTTTCCAATTTAAATAAAAATTACATAATTTTTCAATATTTTTTTTTTAAAACTTGATCCCTCTTTATGATAAATTGAAATCAAGTTTAATATTTCTTATAAAGGTAGTCACCTTAGGTACTTTGACCTAGTGACATATTGCCTATAATTCACAACACTCCATGTTGAATTCCAAATGATTTACATTTTTCCTTCATAGTAATAGCAAACCATATACTAAAATATAAGAAAACCACAATATATAGATGTATTATTATATTTTGGTATTATTTATTATTATTATTATTATTCATGTTCCTTGTGAATTACTATGAGATCCTTCCTATCCCCTGTAGTCGCTAATATTTTTATGGAAAATTTTGAGACCTTAACCTTAAATATCTTTTATCTTAAACCTAAATGTTGGTTGTACTTTGTTGACGATACCTCTATCATCTGGCCTCGTGGACATCCCTCCTTGATATATTTCCTTGATCATCTTAACAACATTCCCCCCCATATTGAATTCACTATGGAAATGAAAAGGTATAATTCCCCGATGTTTTTGTATGTCCTCATCTTCGTCTTTCATATGGCTCCCTTACCCACCAAGTTTACCAGAAAAGACTCACACTAATTGGTACATGCATGCCCAATATCACCATCATCCACCCCACAAATATGTTTTTACAAATACACTAGTCACTCGCGCCATCCATATCTCAACTCCCCAATTTTTTGAAAAGAAAAAATCCCACTTGACTAAGGCCCTTCTATCCAATGGTTACTCTATCTCCCAAATCAACATTTCCCCCCAGCTCGCATATCCAAATCCAAAAGATCTCATTCCTCTTCCCCACCCCTAGCTCACCTCTCTCTACCCTATATCCAAGGCACCAATGACCATGAGGAAACTAATCAAATTTTCTAAGGACAAATCAAACCCCATGCTTGGCCTAGGAATCTATCAAATACATTGTTCCGGTGAAAAATCATACATAGGACAAACCAACATATCTTTCAAATCTCGAGTCAAAGAACACATTTTTGACACAAATCACAACCAAATCAACAAGTTCAATATTGTTGAACACTCTTTCAAATCTAATCACCTAATTTGTTTTTACCAAACCAAAAGTTTGACATCATCTCCCTATTACTCCTCTCGTATCATTCCTGAAGCTCTCAAGATTGAAAAATACACCAATAACTTCAATCATGAATATGGCTACAAACTCAATCAATTATAATAACCTTTAATTCAATACATAAATCACTAATACCCCTATGTAATTATTGTTAATAATTTTAATGAACGATCCCTCTCCTTTATGTATCTCATTCTCCCTTCATTCTTATCAAGACTTATTCTCCCCTTAATCTTTCAATTTTTTCCTTTAATCATGTTCCACGGTAACTCTCTTCCAAGTTTATGGTTATCATTATCCTCTGCTTCATTTGAGGGTTTAATCTCTTTTCACTTTTTTCTAATTCCTTGTCTCGTTTCTCCTTCCACGTCAATCATTTAATCGTTAATAATTGATTATCTCCCTCTCCTAATAAAAATATGTCACCTTAATATTAATTTAATTTAAATAATATTATTCTATTCTTATTCGCAAAGTTGAATCATTGACTCATGCCATCTTTTAGCCATAATCTATTTATAACATCCATTTGATATTTAATTTAATTTAATTAATTTTATTTTCCCTTTTTTTTCAACGTTACCAACTATATATATATATATATATATATATATATATCAACATACTATTTTCTAATCACAAAGCTTTTCCTATCTCTTATGATGAGTGAAATGTCTACTCAAAACGTTGGACGTTTCAAAAATACTTCTTCAACAATTATCTTGTTCATATTAAATTGTTATTTTTTAAAATCATATTGAGTCAATCATATACAATATGTCAAGTCAACATTAAATAAAAATACTATACATATTTATCATAGCATGATGTAAAATGCACCTTCTTTTTTGCAAGTGGTATTTTTGGTGAACAAATGTATTTTTATAAAAATTTAGATAAACAAAATTTTGATATATTAACATAGATATATGGTATGAACAAAATCCACTAACATAGATATGGCCGCATCTATATAAAATTTCCTTGATGAGTTTCAACTAAGGAATGAAGTTTAAAAGGTAAAAGATGAAGGATAGCATAGATATGTGTGCCATTATATAAAATCTCCTTGATGAATTTCAACTTAGAAATGAAGTTTAGAAGGTACAAGATGGAGGAAAGGGAAATAAGAAATAATTAAAAATGGAAAACCAATTATTGGTTATAAGGACAACAAATTTATGAAAATATACTTTATTACATACCGTATAATCTTATTTTTTATATTAATTTTTTATATTAAGTTTAATACGAAAAACCTTTTTAACCAAAGCATGTGGATAGAGATTTTAAACATTAGTATCACAAAAATAATTTCAATAATATCTTATTTACACATATAAATTTTACCTTTTATAAAAGAAGTATTTAGATAAAAATGAAACTAGTGTTATTTTGTTAAAGGACTATAATGTTAGAACAATAAGTGATCAAGTTATAATGATAAACAATATGTCCAACCCTAACCTTCTAAGGTTAAATGTTGATCTTGATTTAGCATACATGTAAAACAAAATTATGAAGATTTAGATAAAATTTGTTAGTAGGGAATTTACCAAATTGTAACATTTCCTCTATCATCCCGAGTTTAATTAATTCTTAATGTAGATATAATATGTGGTTATGGTCAAAACGATGTATATGCGAATTGTATTTCCGATTTTTAATAATAAAATGTGTTGTCAATTGCTAGGGGGGATGGACAGAAATAGGGGATGACTAATCCACAAGAGAGGGGAGGGTCTAAGAGGATTTGTAAAAGAGGGGTTCAAGGAAAAATTACCCATGTCTATTAATACAGTCCACTTCCTAAAATTTGTATTGGTATATGAACCTTCTATTTGTTGTTGAATGTTCCCAAATCCAATCATTGAATGCATGTAAGAGAGTGGGTATGAGAAGTCACATCCCATAGTTATTAGGAGTATCGGGATGAATTATAATCAACATTGAGGAGTGCAGGAGTCAACTTTATTGTGGAAAAGAGAGGAAATTTGAATGAGAAGTTACAATAGTTTTAGGAACACACATATTTTGCATGAACAACAAGAAGAGAACAGGGAAGAAGAGCATGTGAGCTAGAGAATCCATGGAGGATGAACTCTGGAGCATATTTGGAGCATAAGACTAAAGAGCCAGGTTGTCAAGACCAAAGAGTGAACTCTTGTGCGAGTTTCACTGTAACAAGTGATTGATGATATTTTACCTAGTAGTGAGCTCCCTTGAGTTTCCTAGTAGAGAGACTCTTAGTTACCTATGCCAAAGAGATTCCAATAAATGAATGGGATGCTCGATGGATTGAAACCAGTGAATGGGTACATTCCTTGGGTTGGACAAGTTGAGAGGAAGAGAGTTGGTGGAAAATAGGGATAGTTGTAGTTGAATACCAATGGGTTGTGAGTGAACAGTGAGAGAGCACCTTCGTTTGTGGATTTATAGCCTCAAATCGTGGGTGACTTGTTGTTGAGATTTAAAACCACAATTCTATGGTTGGGTGGAAGATCCATCCCAAGCAGATGGATGCACAAGTATTTTAAAAGATAAATTTTTTATCCTGTTTTTGTGTTGCATTATGAGTTTTAGTTGTTTTACATGAACTATGTGTGTGAGACTAATTGATATGTTGGTGTAATGAGTTATTAGTTGCATTCATGTGTTATTTTAGCATGTTGTAGATGCATTTATTTAATGGTATCAAATAATGGTTAAATCTTTTTGTAATTTGTAACTGTTAAGCTACAGGAAATTAGTTAGCAGAAAGATTTTAATTTACAAGTATTTTCACATGTAATAGACCTCAGCTAGGCTAGGGGACACTACAAAATGGTATCAAATTTTTTGTTTTAACACTAGACCCATATGGGCCAAGAACCAGTGAAACTTTGGGCAAATTTGTCGCTATGGATTTCGATTTGTGACGAATTTGGTGGGAAAGGAGAAAATTAGAGTGAAATGCCCGAATTTCTGAGTGAATTTGAGTTTTAAATGCCTCAAAACAGTTGAAAAGATGATACAGGGCATCGATATCCAGAGATAAAATTGGTCATTAAGGTCGAAATTATTGTTTTAATGGTCACCGAAGAATTGGGCGAAGTTTGATGGATCAACGACCAAGATTGTATTTGATTTTGAGATCAATGGCCCAGATTCATCCTTGATTGAATTAAAAACTTATAAAAATTTTAGAGTTTGGAAAGTCTTGAAAATCAATGGTTGAGATTCATTTTCAGTGGTTGGGAAAATGAATCAAATCAATGGTCGAGATTCATCAGTAGAGTTGGGATTGGGAAAATGAATCAAATCAATGGTCGAGATTCATCAGTAGAGTTGGGAGAAGTTTGGTGAATCAACAATCAAGATAATTTTGAATGGTAGATCAACAACCCAAATTCATCTTGAAATCGATAAAAAATTATTGTGTCAGAGTTCACCAAGAAAAATTGTCGATGGTCGATGATCAGATCAGTGAGTTGGTGAAGAGTTTGGTTTGGAAAAAATAAATCATCGATCGTCGATGGCCGATGATCGGGGTAGACAGAATTTGGTGAAAAATTTCATGCATTCAAAGGAAATCGTCAATCGTCAATGGTCGATGATCAAGCTTCAATAGATGTAGCGAGGTGTTCAATTCATATTTGGCTCCAGATCTATTATAACAATAGAGAATAAAAATATCACAATGAATACTAGCGGAATAACAACAGAGAAAAAAAATATAGCAGCGGAACAACATAATATATGGAACCACAACACCAAAATAAAAATATAGCAGCGGAACAACATAATATATGGAACCACAACACCAAAATAATACCTTTATTGATAGGGAACAATGTTCACTTGCCTCTTCGAGGGGGAAACCTCCAACAAAGTATATATCTATTACAATAATTCTTAATACAAGTCCCTCTCATACCTTCTACTCTTATTTATACTAATTCTATCTTCTAAAGAACAGTCTAGAGGAACATATTTCTAGAAGAGCTTATATTAGGTCTTCTTACATTGACTTGTTCATATTTATTAAATAGGCCTTATTAACCAGTATTGACCCTTATTACATGGAAATATATTATTCTAGCTACATGAGAAGTTAGGGGTTTAGGTCCCTAACATGCCCTCCCCCTTGAATACCAACCTTGTCCTCAAGGCTTGAGATAAGTAAATTCTTGGAGAATAGTTGTCGGCTCCTAGGTGGCATCTTATGGAGTTGTATCTTTCCACTGCACTAACACCTCCTTGATGTTGCACTGATGAAGACAATGCTCATGTTGGTCCAAGACTACCTGTGGCTGCAACCATATGGAACCTTCAACATCCAACTCCAGAAGATTGGTTTGAGCTGCAACCATATGGAACCTTCAACATCCAACTCCAGAAGATTGGTTTGAGTTTGGCACTTAGTTAGAATCACCTTCTTTAATAATGAGACATTAAAACCAAGATGGCTCTTAGAATGACTAGGTAGAGCTAACCGATAGCCCATTGGTCCCACCCGATGAGAATGGTATAAGGACCATAAAATTTGGGAGCAAGCTTATGACATTTTTCAACTTTGAGTGAAGTTTGCCTGTAATACTGTAGACGAAGAAACACCTGGTCTCCTGTAGTAAATTGGCATTATGAACATCCTTGATTTTCTTGTTGGTTCATATGATTTTGATCCCTGACCAAATTGTCTTTGAGAGCATAGAGAATGGCGACACAAACTGTAATAGTTTTTCCAACCTCCTGGACCTTTGAGACCCTTGGTATGTAGCAAACAACTGGTGGGGGATTTTGTTCGTATACTGCTTCAAAAGGAGTCGTGTGAGTAGAAGTATGATAATACGTGTTATACCACCATTCAAATAGGGGTAACTACTGAGCCCATTGATGTTGTCGGTTAGATGTAAAACACCTCAAATATATCTCCAAACACTTGTCGACAATGTTAGTTTGGTCATCAATCTATGGGTGATAAGCAATACTGAGATGTAATTGTGTGCCCTGGAGCCTGAATAGTTCTTGCCAATTTTTTTTGGTGAAAGTAGGATCTCTATTAGATACAATAGAATGAGGCATGCCATGAAAATTGAAAATATGATCCATGAAAATCTGATCAAATGTGGATGTTGTGAATGGGTGTTGAAGAGCACAAAAATGAGCATATTTGATATATATATATATATATATATATATATATATATATAAAGAAAAAGAAAAAAAACCATTGAAGAAAAACCTAAAAAACTAAAGACGAAATTTAAAAATATATATATAAAGTAAGAGAAAATGAGAAAAAAATAAGAAAAAGGTAAAAAAAAATATAGCCCAAAAATCCTTTAAAAATGTGAAAAACACACCCCAAAAAAAAAAAAACATATATAAAAAAACCCAAATTAAAAAAATAAAATAAAAACTTTAATACAAAATTAAAAAAAATTAATAAAAATATGTTAAAAAACTTTAAAATTATATATATATATATGCAGGGGGTGACGCAATGCCCACATCACCCAGGTCCCATGGGTGCCCTTTACCATGGGACTTGGGTGAGGTGTGCAGAGGGGCTGGTGCGATGCATATATGTAACTATATAACTTATATAGTTACATATAATAGAAATATTTAAATAATTTTATTTTTTTTTAATTTGTAAATGAAATTTAATTTTATTTTCAAAATGTTTTTTTAAATAAAATTTTAGCTTAGCTAATATTAGTATTTTTGTCATATATATATATATATATATAATTGAATTTTGTTTCTTTTTGAGTTATTTTTAGTGTTTTTTAAATTTTTTTTCTCAATTTTTTTTTATGTTTGAAGGGATTTTTTATTTTTCTTTTTAACAAAAAAAAATGTTTTTTTTTTTTAATTATTGTTTTTGGGGGAAATTTTAATTTTTTTTCATTTTTTTTTTCACCATTTTGTTAAGGTTTTGATTATATTTTTTCAAATTTGTTTCTGTTTTCAATAAAAAAACAATTTGTGAAGATTTTCTCCATTCTTTTTATTCATTTTTTAATGTAAATTTAAGAAAAAAAAGTTAGTAAATAAATTTTCAAGTGACCATTTAGTATCCAATTTTGGGTTTTTTTATTTGTGTAGGGATTTTTTTTTTATTTTTTTTTGATAGAAACGTTTAGAGAGATTTGTATTAAAAGGTGGACTAGCCACTGGTTCAATTACAAAATGGCATAGCTTCACTAAGCAGATGCCTGCAAGGAGCTTAACAATACTTCTGATATCACTAAGCTTGGGCCTTCACCCACAAAAGTGCCTCATTTCACCTACAATTACAGACTTATTTAGAGCCTTGACTTCTATACAAAATGTGAAACAATACATCCACATTCATGTGCAATAATTCAAGGATTTATACAACCTTTTTCATGTTTGATCTTTGATTTTCTATTTGTATTCAACCTCTAATGGACCACTACCATGGAGCAACTTCATAGCATCGACACTTCTCTACTATAGCCATGTCTCTCATAGATCATTACTATGAGGAGATACCAGGCCCTTAAGATTAAAGGGACTCTGATACCATGTTTTTTTTTTGACAGAAACGTTTAGAGAGATTTGTATTAAAAGGTGGATTAGCCACTGGTTCGATTACAAAATGGGATAGCTTCACTGAGTAGATGCCTGTAAGGAGCTTAACAGTACTCCTGAAATCACTAAGCTTAGGCCTTCACCCACAGAAGCGACTCATTCAACCTACAATTACAGACTTATTTAGTGCCTTGACTTCTATACAAAATGTCAAGTTGCTTAAGAAGAGATGAGAGCGCTTCAGACCGAGCGGTTGGTTATTTTTTAGGGTCCTTCTTCCATTCATTGTTCAGCTGGGACATTTTTACTTCCATCTCACCAATCCTTTCCTCAAACTCGTCCTTTGGGTTCTTCAGTTCTTGATGCAGTTTGTTGAGCTCCTCCGTGAAACCGAACTTTGCAGTGGAGATGTCATGCTCCAGTTTCTCCATTCTTCTGCCTGCTTTCGAATCTAGGTTCTCTAAGAAATAAAGTTGGAATTGTAACATTTGTTTCAGGTTCTCCAGCGTTGAATCCATGAGCTTCAGTCGCTCCTCCATGGTAAGCTTGCTGCTGGAACTTGCTGCCATCGCTCGAGCCCTCCCTTGCTTCACGCGCTCTGGATCCTCAAGGCCGGATTCACTGAACCACTATGCTTAGAATTGCTCTGAGCCTAAGGATATGTCTCTGCTTTAAACTTGCCCTTCCTGGCCTTCATCGTTTCGTCCTGCTTTGATTGTTTCAAGAGGTATAGTCTGGGCACCCGCCTGTCCCCTCTTTGCCTGAGATTCGATCTTTCTCGGGCCATCCTTTTCCCCTTTCGTCCAATCGCGTGGTCCTGGATTGGTTGAGCCTGGGCTCTATCACTATCGTCCTGTCCCCCTTTTTGCCCCTTGCAAAATTTGTGTGCTTACTGATTTGATGAGTCATGGCATCTCCACCATGGACAACAAACCATTTAAATTCAAACTTCCTGGTGCCAAAAGGGTGCCTCTATTTGCTTCCGCATCCGCGTCCTCATTCAATTCTTGCAAAACATGGAATAACTTATATGAGGTGAAGCTCCTAAGAAGGAGGTGGATTTTGTCCAGCAGGTTGTTTAGTTGCACGCTTTGATTGTTGGAAGAGCGGATGATGGCGCTTATTAACATTCTGGAGTCTCCTATGATGATCAAGTTTTGGATCCCGTGCTTTCTGGCTTGACACAGACCTTGCCACAAAGCCATGGCTTCTGCGCTATTGTTGGTGGCAATACCTAAACCCAGGGTGTATCACACCATTTTTTATGCATTAGGGCTTTCAATTGTCCCTCCTCCACCTGCTTGACTTGGATTTCCCTTTGAGGCCCCGTCGAAGGACAAGATATAGGCCTTCCTTTCTTTCTTCCAGTTGACGAACTCCTATTTTCCTGTCCTTATTTCCTAATCCTCTTGGTGCGGGGTGTTGGATGCGCTCCCATTTTGCTTTTGTATTTTATACTAGGCCAGCTAGAGCTCTTCCTTTTCTTCCATCTTCCTACTGCACTTTGGTTGACCAAGGTAATTGGCCCATTCGCCGAAGAGTGCTTGAACAATGGCTCCCACTATGGGTGCGCTCCTTTTTTTATCCCTAAAAACTCTAATATTCCTTTCCAGCCAAAGTCCCCATATGATGAACCTTGGGAGGGCCCTCCAAAGCCCCGAGGCATAGCTCTGTTTCTGATTTTGAAAAGGGTAAAGGGAATCCCAACCTTGGAGGAGGGTCTTGATGTCTTGAGGGCGGAGGAAATCAGTTTGCAACCCAATTGCTAGCCTCCAAACTTCTTTGGAATAATTACAATTGAGGAGGAGGTGATCTGAAGCCTGAAGACAAAGAGGGCATCTAAAGGGGCCCTCCCACCCTTTCCTTTGGAGGTTTTCCCCTGTTTGGATGCTATTATGGCCAAGAGTCCAGAGAAATAGATCGATTTTGGGAATGGATTTAGTTTTCCAAATGGATTTCCAGAGGATCGGGTTGGGTGGGATGTTGGGGACATTTAGAAAAGTTCGATAGCCCAAAGAGGTGGTATAAAGCTGAGCGTTCTTCCCCTAGCCTCTCTCGTCCTTCCCTTTTTTTTTGAGGGGGGCTTTCCCCTGTAGGCAGAGCTTGAGAGCGCACCAGTCACCTTCTAAGTCCGGGGGTAAGTTGCCCACTTCCCATCCTTGCCACGACTTGCATCTATCCTTTCCCCACGATGAGATGTCGAAGAGCATCTTTAAGTTTTGCCTATATATCCAATATGTTAGTCGCTGTAGGTCCTGTCTTAATTCTAGAGGAGGGTCTCCTAGAATTGAGTCTTGCCAGATTTTGATTTTCTTCCCGTTTCTTGGCACCTAGGTGAGGTGGGGAGTGAAATGAGCCAGGGTCTTTTCTCAGAGAGTGAAGATTGGGGACCCTTTAGCCTCCCTGCAGGGGTTTTCTATGCATCGCTCCCTTGTGCCCCATTTGTGTAGGGATTTGTTGTCAAGGCCACCATCTTAATTAGGTCGTAATTAGCTGCAAGTTTAATGTTTAGAAAAAAAAAATTCTTTAGCTAGCGTTACATTTTTATTTAGGTGTCGATTTTAAGGTTTTTCTAAGCAACTATTTTATTTTTAAGGCCATGTTTGAAAAAAGTTGTAATTTTGAGCCAATTAGAAAAACCAGTGCTACCCGTAGCACTGGTTTTTTATTTGGGGGTTGATTTTAAATTTTTTTTGAGAAACCATTTGATCGTTTAATATCATGCTTGAAAAAAGTTTTATTTTTGACCCAGTTACAAAAAATGGTGCTACCAGTAACACCACTTTTTGATTTGGGGGTTGATTTTCAAGTTTTTTATGCAAAAATATGGGTTTTAAGCGCTAGATTTCTTGTTTTGAGGTCAAAGTTCTCATTAACTTGGTAAATTTGTTTACCACCATGATGATTGAATTATTGTCATATTTAGGTTATCCCACACTGAAATCCATGGAAATGTCCTTCCAAATAGTTGGTGGAATAGAAAGTGGTTGTAGTGTGTCCGGAGCTTTGACAATTTCCCCCTTGTTGCATTCACAAACATCACATTCAACCACAAATGTGAGGACATGTTGTTTCATACCATCCCATAAAAAAAGAATTTTTAAATCGTTCATAGGTTTTGGTAAACCCGGAATGCCCTGCAATGGGTGAAGCATGAAGCTCAGAAAGCACCATGGATTTAAGTTCTGACTGGTGGCTTAAATATAGATGCCCTTTATAGTGAAGCTCTTCATTGTTCCAAGACTACGCTAGAGAAGCTGGAGATTTGTCTTGCAATTGTTGGATCAATCGAGAAGTTTTCGGGTCTTGCAACCATTATTGGTGAACAACTTGGAGCCCATCTAGTACAATGAAGGAGAGGGAAAAAATGGATCCTTTTTCTTCATAATTTCTAGACAAAGCATCAACCATTCCATTTTTTTTCCCTTTTCATAAATGATCTCATAATCATATCCAAATAGATTGGTCGCCCATTTTTGTTTCTCTTCAGATGAAATCCTCTGTTCTAGGGAATATTTGAGGATCTGATGGTCAGTTTTAATTTGGAAGAATTTCCCCAAGAGATAAGGATGCCATAGATCCACAACATACAAAATAGCCAATATTTCCTTTTCAAAGATTGATTGGACAAGATGTCACTTTGAGAGTTGTTTTCTAGTGAAGGCCAAGGGTCTACCCTATTGCATGAGTACTATGCCAATGCCTTTCCCAGAGGCATCACATTCGAGGACAAAAGTATTTGTGAAGTTAGGAAGGGCCAAGACATGAGTTGTGCACATGGATTCTTTCAATGCTTGAAATGATTGATCAACTACT
>CBVK0100794721.1:0-21556 GCA_900067695.1 Picea abies | reverse complement strand
TCTCTCTCTCTCTCTCTCTTCTTGTTGATATGCCTTTTGTATTTTTCTTCACTGGAATTCCTTGACCAATTTTAATTTCCTCTTCTTTATCCGGTTCATTTATTTTAGTTAAGGCCTTCTTTGACCAATTCTCGATATAATCTCTCATTGGTGGAATAGTTATTTCTTGCCTTACTTTTATGCCAAATAACGAAATTTTCAGATCTTTGAAGTCGATTGAAATTTAGTGTAATGTATCCTCAATATCTTCATTTTTTTTTACATACCTAACTAACCAACTTTCAACTTCTAATTTTGAATACTCTGTCAAGCTATTAAATCACTCATCTGATGTAGTCTTCAATAATTCCAACTTTTCTTCAAATTGCTCCTTTGACATAAGTATGNNTCAATAATTCCAACTTTTCTTCAAATTGCTCCTTTGACATAAGTATGGAAATCAATATCAGATGTGGGTCCTTCACATCTCCTATTGTTCTAACTAAATCTAATCCAATCAATTTTAAATACAAGTCCCTTGTTTTAACACTTATCGTGTCACAATCAACTAACATTTCTTTTAGACTCTTTATTCTTTTTATCCAGCATGCTTTGAGTTACTTTGTTCGAACTGGAGAAGGAAAGTCCTCTTCTTTCCTCTGTAGTTCACTAACACTTGATACTTTTGCAACAAAGGTGGAAGCAACTCCTTTATAGAATTCCTCATCATTTTCAAGATCAACTTGAAGGTATTGTCTAACATTTTTTATTCTTGATCCCAGACAAACAAAACTATTTGCCAATTCCCATGTCTAGAGAATAAGAGACATTCTTTTCTTGAAGGATTGCATTCGTCCAAATGGACTGGGATGTGGATCTCATGGACCATAAAACAAAGTATAACAAGGTTGGACCTAAAAGAGTAGAAAGGAGACAATCAAATATCGGTTATGGGTTCTCAAGTAATGAAAATACACAACTAGATGATTTCTGAACGAGAAGTATGAAAGATAAGGAATTATGAAAAGTGACCAGTTCTCTCTCTCTCTCTCTCTCTCTCTCTCTCTCTCTCTCTCTCTCTCTCCTCTCTCTCTCTCTCTCTCTCTCTCTCTCTCTCTCTCTCTCTCTCTCTCTCTCTCTCCCCCTCACTTTGTATCCACATCCCTCTCTCTTTCTCTCTCCCCATCTCTCTCTCCCTCCCAAAATATCTCTCTCACTCCCTCACTCACTCACTCGCCCCCCCTCTCTCACTCTACCCCTCTCTCCCTCCCTCTCTCTATGACCTTTCTCTCTCACTCACTTGCTCACTTTTTCACTCACTTTATGTCTCCTCGTCCTCCTCATCTTTGTCTCTCTCTCTCTCTCTCTCTCTCTCTCTCTCTCTCTCTCTCTCTCTCTCTCTCTTTGCTTGTTGATGTGCCTTTTTTATTTTCCTTCACTAGAATTCTTTGACCAGTTGTAACTACCTCTTCTTGATCTGGTTTAGTTATTTTATTTAAGGCCTTCTTTAACCAATTCTCAATATAATATCTCATTGGTGCAATAGTTATTTCTTGCCTCACTTTTATGTCAAATAACAAAATTTTCATATCTCTGAAGCCAACTGAAAGTTGGCGTATCGTGTCCTCAATATCTTCATTTTTTTTTTACATACGTAACTAACAAACTTTCAACTTCTAATTATGAATACTTGATCAAGCTATTAAATCTATCAGTTGATGTAGTCTTCAATAATTCCAACTTTTCTTCGAATTGCTCCTTTGACATAAGTATGGAATTAAATATTGGATGTGGGTCCTCCACATCTCTCATTGTTCCAACTAAATCTAATTCAATCAATTTTAAATATAAGTCCCATGTTTTAACACTTATGGTATCACAATCGGCTAACATTTCTTTTACACTCTTTATTATTTTTATCCAACATGCTTTGAGTTGATTTATTTGGATAAGAGAAGGCAAGTCCTGCTCTTTCCTCTATAGCACAGTAACATTTGATAATTTTGCAACAAAGGTGGAAACAACTCCTTTATAGAATTCCTTGTCATTTTCAAGATCAGCCTGAAGGTATTGTCTAAATTTTTTCATTCTCGATCCCAGGGAAACAAAATTATTTGCCAATTCCCATGTCTCGAGGATAAGAGACATTATTTTCTTGATGTTTTCTCTACCATATCTTCTAATGGCAGTGAGTAAACTTGATGGCCCTCTTAGTCTGGAGCTAGATTATGGTGTTCCATCAAGACTCTTCCAAGGCTGCATTGTAGCAATTGGACTGGCAAATATAGGTAGGGGAATTAACGCGCTCTCTTGTTCTTTAATTATGTCATTTAGAGTGGCATTTTCATTCTCCATTTCTCTAACTGACATTTTTAGGGGTTCACCCATAGCTTCATGAATCTGTACAATTTTAGATGATGGAACTCTGTTGAGGCCGAGTTCTGAGCTCAATTTTCCTTGAATTTTTTTATTTCTTACATGAATCTTTTCAATAATGAATTTATTTAAAGAGGAAATACAACGATTTCTCATTACCATTGGAAACACTTAATCTCTCCTTGCAGAGGAACAAACTATAAAACAACAACTTGAGGAAAGATACGTGCAAGAGGAGACTCTATGGTGCAAAAAATACAGAGTACAATGGCTTAAAGAGGGGGAGAAGAACTCCAAATTATTCCACAAGTCTATGATTTAGAGACGGCATATAAACAAAATTACAAGTCTAGAAAATGATTAGGGAAAACACGCCATATCGATCATGAGGGAATTGAACATGAGTTGGTCAGATACTATAAAGATCTTCAATCTAAGTTGTGTCA
Source organism: Picea abies (assembly GCA_900067695.1). Classification (NCBI taxonomy): domain Eukaryota; kingdom Viridiplantae; phylum Streptophyta; class Pinopsida; order Pinales; family Pinaceae; genus Picea; species Picea abies. Next base: position 18,755 of record CBVK0100794721.1, on the reverse strand, counting down.
TGATCGCTCTACATCTATTAACAAAATAATTTAGCATATTCCATCCTTAATGACTAACGAGAAGAATGAGCCTCTCATGAGACCAATCTCAATAAAGGAAGTGGACCAGATTATCAAGGACATACCAATTGGTAAATCCCCTGGACTAAATTGTTTCACAACAAACTTCTTCCACCGTTATTGGCATATGATGCACAATGAGGTTTGGTAGCTAGTTGAATATGCACACCTCTCTTAGAGAGTCCTTCTGACTCTTAATGCCATGCTCCTCACTCTCATTCCCAAGGAGGAAGGAGCCACTCATCCCTAGAAATTTCAGCCTATATCCCTCTACAATGTCATCTACAAGCTAACAACCAAGGTAATGGCTCTGAGACTCAAACCCCTTCTTCCTTTCATCATTTCAAAAGAACAATCATGATATGTTGAGGGATGACAAACTCTTGATAGTGTCATCTTGGCTCATGAAGTAATTCATTCCTTAAAATATTTCTGAACCCCAGGCATGATTATCAAGCTAGATCTTTCTAAAGCCTTTGATAAACTTAGTTGGCATTATATGTGTTCTCTCATTTTTTCTTTTGGATTCAATGAAGCTTGGGTCAATTGGGTTCTTAATCTTACCTTCTTAGCCTTCTTCTCCATTTTAATCAATGTCATCCCTTCCAAAAAAAATTCTCCTACCTGGGGTATTCAGCAAGGAGACCCTCTCTCTTCCTTTCTCTTTGTTATCATGACTGAGGATTTGAGTCGTTACATTACAACCTTTGTTGCAGATGGTTCCCTTCAAGGTTTACCCTTTCATGGAATACGTCATGCCCCCTCCCACAACCATTTTGTTGATGACACAATGATGATGGGATCTCCCACTGCCAAAGAATCCCTCAAAATCCAAAGCATTCTAAGCAATTTCGGTGTCGATTTGGAAACCTCAATTAGTACTGAAAAATTGCAAATATGTTTCTTCAATACCCCCCCATCCATTCAAAACTATGTTTCTCGCCTTCTCAGTTTATCTAGGAGTTCCCTTCCATCCAAATATCTAGGAGTCCCCCTTGTTGACAATAGTCTTCGCATGATCCCCTGGGAACCCTTCATTTCATCCTTACATAAGAGGCTCAAATCTTGGACCTTCCGATCTCTAAACCTTGTTGGGCATCTTGTGCTTCTTAAATTGGTGCTTCAAGCCATCCTATCTACCTATTTTCAGCAATTGTTGCTCCAAAAACAATTTGGAAGACCATGCACAACATACAAAGAAATTTTCTTTGGAAAGGAACCCGGGAAGGATGGAAATGGGCTCTAGTAAGTTGGGAAAAACTTTGCAAACCCACGCTAGTGGGAAGCCTAGGCTTAAGGGACCCCTGCATGCTTAATGAAATAATGGGAGAAAAAACCTCATGGCGCTAGTTGAAGAATTTAGATGATTCATGGGCTTGTTTCTGGAGAAGGAAGTACACCCCCAACATCGAGGAAGTCGAAATCATCTGATGGAATGACCAGGTCAATGGCTCTTCTATATGGAACTCTGCCTAGAAGAATCAAAAACTAGTTCAAGAACATGCCTTCTGGGAACTCAGGGAGGGAAAGGAAGCCCTCTTCTAGACCGACTCTTGGCAACAAATGCAACCTTTATAGCAAAAGGACGATCTTCAGAATATCTACACTATTATGTAGAATCGTGACCATCTTAGGGTATTGGATCTTTGGACAACCCCAACACCATCCCAAATTTGGCAAGGATGGAAAAAAAATCATGAAGAACTTCAACTCCCATAAGAATGTGATTTAAGATCATGGCAGAAGGAGATGGCTTCCAGAAAAGTACGTATCAGGCATGGACCATACATTTTAAGATGGGGACACTCCCCAAAGCCACCTTCACTATTAGAGAAGCTTACACACTGAAAGATCAATTACTTAATCAACCCAACGCAAAAAATTGGCAACTCATCTAGAAAATGAATCTCTGGCTAAAAGTCAACACTTTCCTTTGGCTTTTGATTCACAATAAAATTCTTACTTGGGACAATCTCCGAAATATGGGTTTTTCAGGACCTTTGACCTACCCTATCTACTCTTGAAGTGGTGAATCAATAGATCACATCCTCAACTTATGCACATACAACTCCAAAATATGGGATCATGTAGCCCAAATCATGAGAAAGACCGATAGGAGACATGCCAATATTTCTTCAATTATTGAACAATGGCGGTCCTCAACTTTTAAAAACTCTATCTTGAACAATATGGAAGATTCTCCTACTATTTTTGTTTTGGAAGATTTGGAAGGAACACAATATAAGGGTATTTCAATATAAACAATCCCCAAAGCATCTCGTCTAGTCCAAGATCCAAGAAAACATTTTGGAAACTATTAGATCACAACACTGGTAAATGGAAGACATGAAATGTGATTGTGAAGAGAAACTCATTCTCTCTTACTTGAACCTCAATATTAATTATATTATCTCCTCTAGCTCTTCTCATACGTCTTCCATAATTATTCATGTTTCCTAGCAACAACCCCCTCCAGGTTTCTTGAAAATGAACTTTGACGGTGCTTCAAAAGGGAACCAAGGCCCTACTAACTTCGATGTTGTTTTCATAGATGAAAATGGAAATATTCACAATATCCTCGAGGGAATTATAGGATATGGTACAAACAACTCTACAGAGCTATGGGGTCTCCTCGGAGGGGTTCAATAGGCTTCTCGCCTAGGATATAAAAAGCTTATTATAGAAGGGGACTCTCAGATTACAATCTTTATGTTTACCAAGCTTCTTAATGGTTCAAATCCTGCGAAGATTTCATCTAGCTTGCATCTCCTAAGCTACATTGAGCTTCTTTGCTCTATGTTGTTTCCTCACTTGGTTCTTATCCCTTCCCACGTCTGAAGGGAGGCAAACAGGATTGCGGACAAATTGGCCAATGTAAGGGTCAATTGTAATGAACAAGAAATTGTCTTTGGAATCAATGACATGTATGTTTCTCCTCTGCTCATGGAATTTATTGACATTGCATAGTCGGAAGGCCAAACCCCGGATGGGGTGTTAACTTCGTAATCATGACTAAGTTCCACCTCGTGTACTGCGAAGCCACCTCGCACCCCATGCTCCTCTTGAGATTGGTGGCTGGCATATGTTTTAATTCTTTGGGTGTACTTTGTAATCTACTCGTAGTAATTTAGAAGTCCATGGAGAGTGTAAGATATAATTATGGTACAAGTTTCATGTCGTGTTTAATGTTGATGTTGTGTCAATCATCAATTCCAAGAATTCGACGATGGATATCCTGGGAAAAGACCCATTTTTGGGTTCACTTGCCAACATCATCTTCCTTTGGAGTCCTTCTCTTCTCTATCTGGAATTATGCTTCTTCTCTATGTTCCAGGAGTGTGTCTATTTATCTTATATCTTGGTTCCCTTCTACAATATGCCTCGAGAGAGGGATCACTCGCGTCAGGCTACTAGCGCATCTCATGGCTCATACGGTTGGCATCCCTTCCCATCGCCTTCCTCTCATAGATTAGATTTGGATTCACTCACTTCGGCCCCTCGAGAGTGAGAGGGGGTTATCTCTAGTTTCCATCTCGAAGAAGGGCTATGGGGATGCACAATTGTGGAGGAGGAACAACCTCGTTATTCCAACGAATTTCCCAGGAGGAACATTGATGATAATGTTTCAATCGGCGAGCCTCGCCTAGATGAAAGTAGAGGTCATGAATCCAACCATCCTTCTCAGCAAGGCGAGCTCAATCATCAACAACAACAAAAAGAACAACCTTCTTGGTTCTTGACATAATATCTCCAACTCAGCTTTGAACTCTGCAGTGAAATGGATGAATAGAGATATCAACAAGAGAAAATGGAAATCAGACTTGGGGCACTCTACAACAGGCTTTCTGGTTCACTGCAGATCCCTTCTTCTCTTGATCGTCCAGTCTTGGATGTTAACATTCCAGAGTGGCCTGCATACCCCTAACATCATGGCAGTGGTGAGGTTTCTACATATTAACATTTTTTACAGTTATGCTTTTAATTTTCTCTCCAATCTTAGTTATAGTTCCTCTGTACATGTTTGATAGACTATTTTTATGGTTTGCACAATTTAGTTATAACCCTCTAGGAAAACCCTTTTTGATTATCTTTCATTAGTACCGGAGTTGGTTTTCTCTGTTGGCAGCTCTGACACTAAAGCTGTTGATATTGAGAGGGGGGTGAATCAGTATCAAGTACAATTTAAAAACTTTTTCAACTTATACTTCAACGAGCAATGAATAATAGTATAAGAGTTACACCAATACACCATGCACAATATATGAGAAATAATCAATAGTTATTGGTCAAGGGAAGTAATGACATCCAATGGTAGCTATAGCTTCCAAATATTAAGGGAGGGATAAATCTCCAAAAGGAAGATACAATCCTCCAATATAAAGAGAGGGTTGACCTCTCCATCCTTTCCCCTTCCTTCCACCCAAGAATATATGAGAGATAATAAAACTTTACATTAAATTATCACCATCAACCAACCATCACATAGAAACTGATAATGCTTCCTGAGACTTCTTCAACTTCTGCAATTCTTCACTTTTTGGAATACTCTGATCCTGTAGATAATATTACTCAATGTATTCTCTAAAAATCATCCAAGTTTCACTCCTTGAATCATCCCAGAAAAGGAGTCATAGAGAAAATGGTAGACCTTATTCAATTCTGGTTTATTCAGGAGAGCGAATTTGTACAGCATGCCCCACGCTCAATTTTTAACATCAGATTCGAAAATTTGTACATAGGAAACTACAACCCGTACTATTTCCAATGCAATTGGTCTCACTTCATTTGGATTTTATGTGAATACGTTATGATTGTTTTACCCAAACACCTGTTTATGACTAGCTTCAAGACTAGTCAAAAACCTTATCTTCCACAGAGTGTATCTCCAAAATTATAGCGAATAAAGAGCTGAAATTTTTACGACAGGTACCTAGTTATGTCTTCTTAGCATACTACAAATTTCACCATCTGAATCATTCTAGAAACAAAGTAATAGTGAAAATGGTAAGATGACCTGTATAACATACCTTAGAACACATCACCAAAAGAATTCATCCTCCCTTGAAATTCGACCTTCTTTACTTCAGATTTCCTCTGAAATTCAACTTATATCTCCTTGTTCATTAACAAACTTGTGTGTGTTAAAAATGAATGTATAATGAGATGTATTTATAACCTTTATGTCACTTCCTTTTAACATTAGGGTCGACATGTAGTTTCTTCTTCAATTCACATTGTCATCTTCAAAAATTCATTTCTCCTCAATCATAAGGATCCACGTGACGTGCCACATACCACTGGAAGTGGAATGACTTATACTATCCATCCATGGGTGTTGTATCTACATATGTAATTTCCTTCATGTCTATCTACTTCGATCAACTGTGGGGTCCAAAAGCCAATGGCTAGGGTTTTCATCAATGACAACAACCAATCTTCCAACAAAAACTTTGGTTATGTATTGATCTAGTTCTAGTTAATAGAAGGCAACAAATTTCTAGCGAAAAAAAAAAATAACCAATTTCTTTAAACTTTTGTCAAATAGGTCACTATGCAAATTCGGGGATTCTTCTTCAAATAGAATTGGCTTCTTTGTGGTCAATTTTTTTGCGACTTCTCTGCTCTCCCAAATCCTCTATTCCTCATCAAGAAATTCAATGTCCTCAATGTTCACATCAAGATGCATATATTCAAGAACAATTTCTTCTCTAGGTGCATCCTCGTTCTCCCCTTCCTTCATCTTTTTCTTTTTCTAGTTATTATAAATTTGTGAGGTCTTTCCAAACTTCCCTTAGGAGGGTTTTGATTGCCTCCATCATCCAAATTGTTTATTGAAGATTTCCTTTGTTCTTGAGTTGCAGACTGATATTTTTGTTTTGGTAGGCTACTTTTCTAAGAAGTGTTGGGAGACTATGTACTCCTTTTGTTCACAACTTTTCCCCGTTGGCTATATTGATCAGTGGTGCTAACAATGACTCCAGCATCGTTTTGTTTTTTCTGAATAGACAGTGCATGAGGGTTTGGCTATCATCTTCTTATTCTCTGAATAGGATTGTACTAGCAAATGACACATTGTAGCCTACAAATGTCATGTGTTTCATAAATAACTCGTTAGGGTCGAACCCTTTGACTTCATCTGCTATCTTTAAATTAAATTGATCAAATTGGGCTGAAAATTCATTGATATTAGCAGTGTTTTTCAACGTTATCTCTCCAATTTTCCATGGCAGAGGAATAAACTGCTTTTTCCTCTTTTCATAAAATAAATGGGCCCAAAATGTATATTGCTTGCATACTTCCACAACAAATATATGATCTAACACATAATATGGAAGATATGAGGGTCTTTCACAGGAACAATAAATCCCGATAATATTGAAATTCTCCATTGCTTCAAAGCTTCCTCTTTTATCAAAAAAGGATGCTACTTCTAAAGAAAACCTTGATGTGTTTGATGCAAAGATAAGTTTCTTGAAAGAAGAAATGAATGCTTTGTGTACTTCATAAAAATGATACGTAGCCTTTTGCTTCCATAAGGCAGGATACCACATCTGAATAGGATTGATTTTACAATTGACTTATTTGGCTAAATGAAAACCTTTGAAACCATGACAGTATGTTATGGAAAAAATCAAGTACGAAGACATGTAGAATTTCTTATTCTTTCTGAAATTTGCTAACTAAAAAGAGAATTCACTAGAGATAATATTCGCCCAAACAAATATTGCTTTCTCATGGATGGAAAAATACAAGATATATAGAGCTTTTCAGGGAATAGTAGTCGTAGATTCTTGTCCAACTACTCTAGCGAATAGCCATGCCATTTCTCAATAGGGATTTTTCAACGAACTCACCTGGATGCTTGATAGGTCTTCTAGAATCATTGTTGAGTCTTCAAGATATTCTTGTAGGAGCTCTAATCCACCATTTCTTGCCTTCAAAAAATCCTTAGCTTCATCCCCTTTGAAAGTCATTGTCGGCTCTGGCAGACTGAGCATTCTTTTGAAGACTAAAGGAGTTAAAGAAACATGAGACTCTCCTTGCAGTTGAATTATTCTCTGATTCTTATTGAATTTGTCAATGCACCACGAAACCAACTCTTTGAAATCACAGACCTTTGGAACACAGCCTGCCAGAGCAATTCCTGATGTCCAAATCTGGTTTGAACTCATCTCTGGAAGCGATAATGAGGAGTAATACATGTATGTTCTTGACCACTGAAACCTTTGATCTTCCCGTCCAAATGAGTTGATGGTATCTCCACAGAATTGTTCCCTTCTTTTGGTTGTCATGCTTAATCAAGTTGACATATTAATGCACAGTTTTTTCAAAACGTTATTACCAAAGTAAACCTTTTATCATAATATACTTTTGGGCACTTGATTTAAAGGAACATTAATACGAATTAAATTTAGAATTGATGAAGGATTTTCTCGAGAAGATTTCCATTAATAATGGCCTTTTAACACTTAACCCATTTGTTATTTCTATGAGATTTGCATTAAATGTATATAGAGGAGGGTAATAAGATAGGAGTGAGATCATGGATTACTGTGAGGTAGAAGAGAATCGGGATGGTGGGATATGAGCATGGCGGGGGAGGGGAATTGAGAGTATGTGGAAAAATAGTGAAATCATCATGGACCCGCGGTGAGATTTTGAGAAATTGACTAAGTATAAGAATGGATTGGAACGACGAGGTCGGGGGTATGTATAGAATAATCATGAAATTACTGTGGCCCACGATAAAGCTTAAAAATTTGAATAAGCATTGAAACATCGCAAAGCTAATGAACTATGGCGGGTTACTGGGTATGGCGGAGAAGAATCATAAAGTCTTGTGAAGCGCGGTGAATTATAAGAAATTGACTGAGTATGAGGAATCGGTCAAACGAAGGGGTCGCAGTGATAGACAAGTGAATTGAGAAAATGCCTTAGACCCATGGTGAAATGTTTGGAAAAAATTTTAAGTATGGGTGCAAAATGAATGCGGTGGAATGTGATGGTTTATTTTGGGGAGCCGCTGAAGTTGAACAAGAGTGAATATACCTGGTGAACCCACGAAAAACGTGGAAATTTTCTAAGTATGGGAAAGAAATTTACAAGAGAATTCGTGAAAGACTTAATACATTTGAGGATCAACAATTTTCTAGAACATCACAGATTACATTCACATAAATTTTATTTAGCATTCACTCTCTTCTCTACTAAATAACCTCTTCTCAAATGCTTTGAATGAGTTTATAAACAGTGTTGGATTTCGTGGGAGCGGCTAGAAGGCTAGGAGTCCCTATCTCTTCAACTCCCCAACTACAATACTCTTCCTCTCGCTTTGTCTTTTGCGAGTAGTGTTCCAATAAGAGTTCCTTTTAGATGTGTCTTCTTTTCTGAATTTAAAAAAAAATTGGTGCTTAAAATGCCTTTACATCACTTTGGAGGTCACTGGTAGTAGATTGAACTAGTGTGGTGTTGCTCACACTACCAATCACATTCTCTGACCTCATCATCAACTTCATAGTTTTTTTTAGTGTTTTCAATTGATTTGATCCATTAAAATGTTTGTTGCAGATTGAAGTTGAAGAGAGTGTGTGATCAAAGGCTTGCAACATGGCATAAGATCGTATAAAAGCCACCATGGAAAGGAATAATATAATATTTGAATTATCATTTCAAAAACCTCCATGACGTTTTATATTAATTATTGTTTTGTTTTTAATATTATTTTATTTCTCTTGTACATATTAGAATTATTGGGAATGAGAAGAGAATTACAAATATTTCTCACCAGTTAGGAAAAAAACACATTAGAGGCAAATTTGTAAGTTATGATTTTAAGTATTTTAAGTATTCATTAACAATAGTTGGTAGGTTATTGTGTCCTATCCTAGTGGGCTAGCTCAAGTGGTTGAGTGTTTTGAATCACGAGTAGGAGGTTTCGGGGTTAAGTCATTAGGCTAGTTTCCTTTGTGACATTCTTAATATTTGTGGACCCCACTTGATGTCCTTGTCGGGTTAGCCATGCAATAGTTTATTCCACCCACTATATATTGGGTACCATCCTCATAATGAAGGGAAGTACTTGAAGGTTTCTAGGGGATCTACATTCCAATGAAAAAAAGTGATTGTGTACTAGTTTATTAGACATATTAATTATGGTTTCTCTTATGGAAATACAATGGAAGGGGTATATGTGCAAGCCATTCATGGATGAACTAAAAATGCCCAAAATCATCGTTATGTGAATATGCTGGTGGATATGAAAATAGTGGCAACCAAGGTAAATTATAATTAATTTTGTCTTAAATGTGAGAATTTAGTCCTTTTAATAAAGATTATGTACATGCTTATTTTTAATTGCAAGCATGTTAATTGTCCTTTTAATATGTTCTTACAAAGGCCTACATAAGAAGAGAAGAATATGTCCATGGTTTAAAGGAGGAGGAGGATGACGATGAATAAAAGTCTTCATCCTCCAATGATGGTTGATTTTATTTTATTCTAGTATTTAACATTCACGAAGTTCCCCAGGGTGGTGGTAGACCACTTGTTTATATTGACATCATATTTTACTATGTACTTAAGAGTCATATTTCCCATGGGGTGATGGTGGAACACTTATTACATGAAGAAAAATTACCATTGTAAATAAATTATTGGTATTGTGCATTAAAATATATTGATTATACTAAATGGAAAATTGCTTAGAATAAAATGAAAATTGATGTATTACATGAATTGTCTTAAAATGAAAATATGGAGCGTGTAATCTAAAAACATGACAATGATATAAAAAGTTGGATATGCTAGAAACAACATAGACACAACTTGACTCAAATTCGACCAGATCATAAAACCTAAAATGACAACCTAAGAACTAGACTAAAATAGATGTAGAACAAGACAAAAAAGGATGTCATTTAAATGCCACAAGGAAGCTCAAGAGACCCTTTTGACACTATATAATGATTCAAGGAGTCATTAAGAACTAATGAGGCACTCAAGGGACATAAAAGGGAGCCTTGAGGATGTTAATAAGACATTAAAGGGATCCTTAAGGATGTTAAGTATACCAATTGTGACATTAAGAGGACACTTAAAATGATATGGATTGGATCATTATATTATTTTTCATCTATCTCGATGCTTCCAGAGTGGAAAAAAATTAGAGGAATCAACTTGCGGGGTCATTTTAATTGTAGGTCCTAGTTTGGAAAATTGGGGTTTGAAACCTTCTGCAGCCACTTTGAGTCATCAAACAACTTTTTTGGGGCAAAAAATCGCGTCAATTGGAGCTCATATGCAACAATTATGCCTCCCTCAAGTTGACCTACCCTGTTGACCACCATGGTACGAGAAATTGCCATGCCATCCCCCATTACTCACGCATATGGGGCTAGCCACATATGGACATTCAAGAAGATTCTAGAAGGTCCAAAACCTTATCGCAATTGAGGGTTGAGAAAGCCAAAACCCTACCCCTAAATGGCTATCGAGATATGTTAAATATCAAGTTGCTAGGTGGAGAAGGGGTTCCATTCTTTTGCATTGTATCTTGTTCCATAGCTGAGAGTGGTATTTTGTGAGCATACCATAGGAGGAGAGATTATATAGCATCCATACAAGCCACAATGTCAAAGGCAACTCGACAAAGAGTGCCTCTTTCTTTGTACTTGCATTTGAAGAAAAGTGAGTAGAGCGGTCTCACCTTCTAGTTGGGTTTTCTCCCTTATTGGGTTTCCCAGATTATTTCTTGTGTTTATTTGTGGATGGTGTGTGCGCATTTATTTATGTTCTCTATTTTTCACATTTCATCTATTTCATACATTTAAGCAAAAAAACATTAATTGAAGAATTTGATATCTAAAGGAAATTAACCTTCATAATAAATATTTCAGTATTTTTATTAGATCTGTTGTGACAAACTATCTAGTGGAATATCCACGGTCATTTACATATCATAAAAGGAACATGAGGATGCTACAAGGATGAAACTATGACATTAACTAGATCCTTGAGGACTCTAAGAGGACACAAGCAGGATGCTAGCTAAACCCTAGAGTACATTTCAAGGATGTTAATAGGATGGTAACTAGACCCTTGGGACATAAGTAGGACATTAGAAGGACACCAATTAGATCCTTGAGGATGCTACTAGGACACAATTAGGATGCAACCTAGACCCATAAGGGTGTGAATGGGATACTAAAATAAATACGAGGATGCTAATTAGACACCGACATGACACTAATGAGATGTTAACATGAAGTTAAAATTACCTAAAAGGATGTTAAAGTGATGTTGTAGGGATGCAATAATCATGAAAAGGACTCATGATACAATGCAGATGGGACATTATTGAAATGCAAGATGACACATGAAAAGGACACAAAATGAACGTAGAAAAGGATGTCTTTCTATTGCATCATTTTTGCATCTCTATTTCAGAAAAAAAACAAAGAAAAAATAACAAACAAACATGACACAAATTAGGATGCAAAAATGACCCTATTGTATTAATGTGGGTTGGCAACTGAACAACAACCTAAACTAGTTTTAGTTGAATTCTAACAACCGAAAAGATAATAGAAATCCAAATAAAAAACATGGCACAAAAGTTAGTTTTCAATTTACTTAGAAAATAAAACCTAGAAAAAAACATGTTTTAAAAAACATTCTATCAATACTAACCACTAAATCTACAAAGATAAACATATAGTTAGTGACTCATTGTTTCAAGATTTTAATGATATAATGAAAATAAATGAAAGCAAAGTTGATGCCCAAAGCAAGGTCAAAACTCCAAAAATATGGTGGTAAATTAATGCTAGGCCATCATATTGCTTTGTAAACTTTAAATATGCTTAGATATCAAACATACATTAAAATATTAAGCCTAATAAATTGAATAAGAATGTTTTGATAATTCGAATAAAAACAAAATCACAAAGAAATAATAAAACAATAAAATTGAGCCACTTATTGCTTTAAAAACTTCAATGTTACTTTGAAATAAGCAAATGAAGTTTAATAATAAAAATAAAAGCAAAAGCCAATATTTTACTTAGTAATGAAACTAAAAGCAAACTTTATAAATTATTAATTAGGACACATACCTAAATCAAATATATAAGAAAGACATCAAAAGTTAACCTTTTATAAACTTTTAAAAAATTATATATACAATTCAACAAATTGATAATACACAAATCATAGGTGGAAGAAGAAAGTATAAACTATCTAGAAAATCATAACACAAACCTCACAACTAGTAAGGACAAATATTTGAAACTAGTTTGTATTAATGAGAGAGAATTTCACTCTATCGTACTCTAGATTCTAAAACACGTAAATAAAATTTGTATTTAGAAGTTTTAGAAATAAGGTTTAAAATATCATTTAATTTAAACCTAATTATCAAATCCCCTTCCTATTCCAACTTTGGACCATATAACATTCATAAACTATCACCTGAAAGTATAAACTAGCTAATAAAATTACATCTTATCCGTTAAGGGAAATCAACTCTAAACCCTATCCTTAGGTCAAATGTCGAGGATACCATCCCCTTAAAAACTCAAAGTCATATTTAAAATAATTCATCGATTTTCTCAATGTGTAAAATTGGAGGATTTTGAATTAAAATAAAATTTAAAACTAATGCCCAATTAGTGCACCAAAACAACCATCTTCACACATTTATTTGTGCACTCCTCCCATTAAAATAAAATTTAAAACTAATCCCCAATTAGTGCACCAAAACAACCATCTTCACACATTTATATGTGCACTCTTTCAATAAAACATCGACACATTTATTTATAACAATTAAGTTTGATATGAAAAACACTTCATGTAAAATTTGTCATCTTTGTGATACTAAGTAGGTAGAAGATGAAAAGCACTTCTTCTTAGATTGCCCCGCATATACCCATATTAGATCCCAATTTAAAAACATTTGCCACAATACAGACCTTCCTAACCTCCTAAGTCATCAAAACTATCGTGATCTTGGAACGCTTCTCTCAATGTTTTTTGAGCATAGAAATACAATTTTAAAGAAATTGAAGTAATCTCTTACCTTCTTAAGGTCTAATAGACCAATTGCTCTCAGTGGACATTAATCATCATCATCACATACATATCTTTCAAAATGCAAATTTTTTTAAATCATCAACTAATATATATACTATTTTAAGTTCATCCTCACTTGCCTTTTAATATAAGTAAGTTCCCTTCGTGTAAGACAAAAAAATCATCCCTTTTATTACAAATTTAACATGATGTTTAATAAACCTGGATCTATCAAGCACTGAGAGGAATCCAATTTCTTAACATGTATTTTTTTATTATTATTTCATTTTTTATTTTTTTATTACTATTTTAATTAAACCAACTTTATTTTTATTAATTAAGCAGATCATCTAACGCCTACCATCTCCCCCATACTCAACAGTAGAGCACCTCGCTACTCTCGGTGCAATTATTTTATTTTAAAACCCAATTACCTTCCTTGGTGGACCTCATATATATATTATTATTTTCCAAGTCTCTCTTGAAAAATGTTTGGAAAATAATAAATGGCTTGTAAATAAGTAACATTGACTTCATTGTTACAAATGTATTTGAAGATTTATCAATTAGGTTATTTGTTTTATTTTTTTCAAGGTCTCTCTTGAAAAATGTTTGGAAAACAATAAATGGCTTGTAAATAAATAACATTGACTTCATTGTTACAAATGTATTTGAAGATTTATCAATTAGGTTTAGTTCGAGTGGTTGAGAAGGAAGAGTGTTATCCTCTCCACCGAAGATCAATTCCTTGAAGTGACATGTTGAGTTTTTAATGAGTATATTGTTGTATTGGTCTTGAGCTTTAAATAATCCAATTTACCTTGTGTATCATCATCAAAATGAGGGGAAGTTCCCAATGAGTTTCCCCGAGATATATATTTCACGAAAAAAAAAAAAAAAAGTGTTTGAAGACCATTATTCATTTTATAAAACCAAGTCTTGTAGTTAATCATTACAATTTACGATATGTACCAAATGAATTTTTTTGTACTTATTGAATAAGGAATAAGGCAAGGAAGCCCCAAGGGTTAGCTCAAGCAGTCTTGAGCCAGACGTGAGTTCTCTCCCTTAGTAATTAGTTAGGGAGGTCACATGTTTGACTCTCTTGATCCCCTTGGGGTTAGGCTCTATAATCACCTCTTTTATTGATAGGAGATTACCCCATGATCAATTGGTAAAATCATTTCTTCTACATAGAAGATGTAAAATCTTTCTCCCCGTATTAAAGTCGGTATTTGTACCATGTTAATATGGACTTGGGTTTATATCTCCCTAGTATTCAAACAAAATAGTTTACACATATTAAAAAGAGACTGAAATTTTTTAATAAAAGCTTAGTCGCATGTTTCTTTTTAATTGATAAAGTACAATTTAAAGCAATTTCCCTAAACTTTTGGGTTAATTCAATTCCCCTATGTGGTAGGCCTTGACCTTTCTCGATGACACATATGTTGGACATGGTGTTGGCATTGATGTCAAAGGAGATCAATATGCTCAATATTGGACATAATGTTATGAAGTTGACACTGATGTCAAAGAGGGTATGTGATGTTCGTATTGACATTAATGCAAAGAGGTCAAAATTATGGTCATCATCATCAGAATTGTGCATATGATATTGTCAAACTCATGCATTGAATAGTTATGATACTAACTTTGTCCTATCTAAATGCAAAGGGGAAAGATAAAAGTCTAGTGCTCAATAAAATGTGTAAAAGGGTCTGTTATGAGAGTCTCTATTAGACATCTTGATCTTCGACTTGAATAACTTCGACTACCATTGCTTTCGACTTCGACCTGGATAACTTTGACTTACATTGCCTTCGACTTCCACTTGGATAACTTTGACTTCTACTTGAATAACTTCGACCTGCATTACCTCAAACTTCAACTTGAATAACTTTGACTTGCATTGCCTTCGACTTCGACTTGCATTTCCTTTGACTTCAACTTTGACTTGCATTGCCTTCGACTTCGACTTGCATTTCCTTTGACTTCGACTTTGACTTGCATTTCTCGACTCTTCATCTACTCGACTTTAATCGACTTACTTTGCCTCGAACCGACTTGCATTTTTGCAAAATCGTTTTTCCCATTTCGACTTCCAAGTGGTCGACTTTATTTTATTTTTCGACTCGCCTTTGGTTGATTTGTTTTGCCTCGAAACCGACTTGCATTTTGGCCGACTCATTTTTCCCATTTTAACTTCCAGGTGGTTGACTCTTTTATTTTTCGACTCGACTTTGGTTGACTTATTTTTCCTTGAAACCGACTTGCATTTTGGCCGACTCATTTTTCCCATTTCGACTTCCGGATGGTCAACTCTATTTTATTTTCCGACTCAACATGTGGCTTGAGTGGTAGAGAATTTTCCGTCATATAAACAACCAGAGTTATAATTGTTTTAAATAGAGAATTCCATGTTGGTGAGATGGATAGGCTATAAGCCTCCTATTTACGGATCCAAGACGTTGATTTTCAATGATCCAACAAATACTATACGCCCAGAGTAACTATAGAGGAACAATTATTGGATGGATGAGGTCGACAGACAATGAAATCATAAATTCTCTGGATCCACAATGGACAACGAAGATTAATCATATATCATTGGATCAAAATGGAAGGGTGAGACCAAAATAAGAAGTGTCAATCCATAACTTAGATCAACTCATAAAGGCTACAAATATGATTAAGGATAATTAACACCTCAGGATCAGGGTTTGTTCAAGGAATTGTTACAACAACAGTAAACAGTTTTTAGCACCCATATATTCCATTAATTATGAACAACTTATAATGGATTTGAAGTCTTTTGAATTAAAGACAAAAAAAATTAATGGCAAAATGTTAACATTATTATTAAATTAAATGGAGAGGTGCATTGGTTCATACAAAGAGACACAATGTTTCAAATTCATACCTGTTGGAATATTATATAAACAAAAATTATAATGGAAGGAGAGTGTCTCTTTAGTCTATATTAGAAGATCAAAAGCAAGATCAGAGTCCAAGAAAGAAAATGTAAACATTTTATGCAGTGAGGGTGGTAGGGAGGAGCTCGGAAGGATTGCAGTCCTCTACAGGTTAAAGCATGTTTCATAAAGGAAGTTGGTGCTTTCTATAGTTGGTGCTCTTAAAACAAGTGAGTTGATGCTTCCTAGAGTTAGTACTCTGAAAAAAAGGGAGTTGGTGTTTCCTAGAGTTGGTGCTCTGAAACAAGGGAGTTGGTGCTCTAAAACCAGGGGATTGGTGTCTCCTTGAGTTGGTACTCAGAAGAAGAGAGGTTGTTGTCTCTCACACAATTGTAACTTGTACTTTTTATTGTTGTATTTAAATTTTTGTATTCAGTACATTCTTGTTGATCAATTGTTATGATTAATTAATTTGTTAATTAATAATTGACTAAAATTTTACAATAAGAAGCAATATTGATTCACCCCCCACCCCCCCTCTTAGTATTGGCCAATATTTCAACAACATAGAAGTGAGTTAATGGAATTTTAGTATCATTGCATTCTCTCTTTTTTTATCATATTTCTAAGAAATTGTGATTTGGAGTTTGCTTATTAAAGTAGACTTCTTAAGTCAAGGTGAAAACATGGATGCTAAATAAGCATGTAGTTACTGTTATCCCCACTTTTTAGGGATAACTAGGAGATCATGTCTTGAGGCCCATAGGTCCTAGACATGGAGTACCGAGAGCAGGATTGACCTAAGCATGGCCCTGGAGGGCCCACCTTTTCTTCTTCCATTGTCTTTGTCTTGTCAGTAGCAGCAGCATCCATCACCATCGGATTGGTCCTGTATCAGAAGAGGTTCTTGCTTCATGAGGTAATTGGTCCAAGTATCATGGTATCTGTCACTTTTGATCATTGAAACCTTTAAATATATGCATTTGATTCCTCTTATCTCTAACAACTGCTTGGATCTTACATTTGCTCACTTGACCATGTTTGGGGGGATTGACAGGGTGCCCTAGCAATTCTGTGTCTGTAGGTTTTGGTTTGCGACGGGGGGGGGTTTATGAAAAGCCATCGTCCACTCCCATCATAGCACCACTCTTACATCTTGTTTCCCGCTCACCTATCCAATTCCCCTTGTCAGGGCATTGGGTTGACCTATTTCAAGATTGCACCTTACCTCGTGGGAAGAAGGGGCTAAAGGCCCAGAAGGTAAAAGCAAGCTGGTAAAAGATAAAAGCCTAAAAAAATGAATATTGAGATGCTTCGCCCAGGGATCCCCTATAAAGCAATAAAAAAAGCTTCTCAGCAAGAAACAAGAGGGACCTGGAGAAATAATAAAACAAGACCTAATCAGAGTATAGGGGGTCTCAACACGAGCCAGCCTATTAGGTCCATGGGTACCTAGCAGTATGACATTCCCACCAGCTAGTTAGCACGCCAGGGCAGTGACTCTTGGTTGCATGGCCAAGGGAAAGGGGGTCTCATCACGAGCCAACCTTCTCATCTCTACGAAAGTACTTGTGGGTAACGTTGTCAGGTCTGGTCACCATGCCAAGGTAGTGTCATCTGATTAGCTTTTGAACAAAAAAAGCAAATAAAAGAATAAAAAGAATAAAGGCAAGAATGGGATTTGAAAAAATGCATCCATGACAGGGACAACTCGCCTTCCACAAAGGCACCCACAGGTAACATGTTGCATCCTTGGCCCTTACTACACCCACATGCTTGTACATCCCCTGACCACATCATCCACTTACATGGCTTGGATGAGGTCTTTATGGGAACTTTCCTTTTTCTATGGACATTAGCCCAATAGAAAGCCTTGTCCTTTTCCCCAGACTTGTATTACAGGCTTGTGTAACATCTTTGAGCTATTGATTGACGTATTAGGGATTTTATGCATGTGTTTAATAATATTAATGATGAAATGTAATTGACATTGTTATGATCCCTGTGACTGATGAGCCCATGGAGGGCATAGCCTTTGATGTGCAGGACCATACTCGATGGATAGGTACCATTTGGACCGGTACACATGGGGAGATGATCAGTTCGGACCTCCATGGGGTTGAAGAGCCCACCAGATGGATGTTGAGACCCCATCAGGGGGGAGAGATAGGACAGAGGTTGATCAGAGTCTTTGCACCAGAGAAGAATAGGATGTCCCATCAGAGGCACCCCGACATGGCTTAGCCTAGGGGGATGAGCCCTTTTCACTGAGACATTGGCCTTGGAAGGCCTGGGATGTCACCTTGATGACCATGACAACATCCAGCCTATTGGACGTCTTTGGAGGCAAACTGGGTAGCAGTGGCACGGGTGGCATGTTGGAAAAGTCCTTGGAGGGCTAACGTTTTGCTCCAAGATGTTTCATTTTCCCTAGAAAGGGCTAGCGCCTCCCTTAGAGGGGCTTTTACTCTCTTTTCTTCTTATTTAGGGTTTTTATTTGACAATTTATTGTAAAACAGTATGATTTTGATAATTTGGCCTTGTCGGCCTTTTTACCTGACCTAAAATGTAAAATTAGGTCAAGGTTTTGTATAAATGAGGGATTTTCACTCTCATTTTATCATCACAACTCACTCACTCATTAGTGAGGACTAAAATTTGCGCCCTCTCTTGGGTTATTGGATAATTGGGTGATGCGCACTTGTTGAA
>CBVK0100794715.1:0-31299 GCA_900067695.1 Picea abies | reverse complement strand
TCATGATTCATGATATACATAATATATGATAGTGGGGTTTTTAGCTTTACACTTTCTCGGTAAAACTTCTGTGTTGTGTGTTCTTGATATTTCACTTTGTGATTGTGGTTGTGATCGTGGTTTAATTTTCCGCAAGAATAATAGTAGAAGTGATTCTGTATTTAACAGTGGCGTAAATTGTTAGATTAGGAGAATCGCAGGAAATACATTAAGTGTATTGAAATTTCTACAAATTTTCCTTAAAATTTGATGGCATTAAGACCAAGGTATGAAACCTTGAGTTTGAGGTATCTGAGGCCGCTATTGCAGCAACCACTGAGATACCCAACATTGGTGAGAGGTGGTTCAAATCCATGATCCTCAATGCAGCCTTTTCCAAGGATTTCCTCAAGCCAGACTATCAGAAAGACAATTTGTCTAAGGGAGTACCTAGGAGCCACCTGGTTGAGGCTTTTGATAAAATGATGAAGATTATCTAGAGATATTTCACATGTAAGGGAAGATTTAACATGATATACCAGTATCACATAAGACTCTTGCTACATTTCACTGGAAAGGATTCAATGAATATCCCTTTTTATCTGTTAAGAAGTATGGGAAAGATGTCTGATAGAGTCTAAGCCAAGTCCAAGGCTGTGTACACTAGTGTTTTCCACTTTGGTTTGATCAGGATGTTGGTTATGGAAGAGTTAAAGAAAATGAGCATTTCTTGGGAACAATTTATTGTCTATGCCAATATGCAGCTAGAGATAGCCTCTACCCCTCAATCTAGGATGCATAGCCCTTTTCCATATAGTAGTGATGCCCCAGCAGGAACAAGTAGGAAGAGAAAAAGAAAACCTACTATCCAAGACAATGAAGCCCCTAAGGAAATTGAAGAAGAAGAGAGGGAGGTTCATCACTCCCCACAATAATAAATTTCACCTCCTCCTGCACCTGAATTGGAAGAAGTTCCTTCATCAACCAAAACCACAACAAAGAAGGGGCGGGAATTTCATTTCCCTTCACTTGATCCGATAGTTAAGACCAGAGTGAGGAGGCATTTTACTAGATCATCAACCCACAAAGAAGTTTTTGAAGAAAAAGTCATACCCAAGGCTTTAGTCCCAAATAAAGTTAAAGGTAAAGATGAAGCCATTGAGGAGCATATTGAGGTTATAGCCAAATCCTCTGTTTAGTAGAAAGATAAAGGTAAAGGTAACACCATTGAGAATCCTATTGAGGTTATCAGCATCGACACTCCCCCTAACAATCCCACTTTCAAAAGATTGACTAGACAACTCAGGGATGCTAGAAAGGAAGTTTCCCATTTGAAGGTAGAAATATTGACTGAGAGAAGAAAGATGAAGGAGCTCATGTACATGTACAATGAAACCATTGATTTGGCAAGGTTTACAGCAAGAATATTCTCACCTATCCATAGACAACTTAAGACTCTGTACAGGAAAAACATAATCATTCAATCCAAAAACGGGAAGCTCAAGGAACAATTGCATCACTTCAAGAATGATTTAGCTCAGAGGAACTTAAATGTTCTAGTACAAGCTGCAATACAAAGAGATGAAACTGCAGTAGAGAAGAGTACCCCTGCTAAATAAAGAGATGCTACCATGACAGAGGAAAGGCCTCCTGCAACAAGGAGGAGTGCTAGATTGAAGAAATAGAAGGAGGGTATGACAGATCCATTTTTGAGGGTGGTTGCTTTCGCAAGATTGAAGTGTTTAGGAAGGTATAATATTTTCACCTATACAGGAATTTATAGGCTCCTAGTCCATCAACTAAGATTTTTGTGTTTTTGAAAGAGTGGCTGCATCAGACAGAAAAACATAGGGATTTCATAGTGCTTGGTGCTACACGATCTCCTACATAGACTGCTCTATGACTGTGCTACCAAGGGCTCTACAGAATCTGCAGAGAATCTTTTCAAAGGAGCACTATGGAATCTGTAGAGTAGTTATAGGAAGGGCGCTACGCAATCTGCAGAGCAACTTTTCAAAGGAGCGCTACAGAATCTGCAGACCAGTTTACAGGAAGGCACTACGAAATCACCTAGCCAGCACAGGAAGGGAGCTATGGAATTTGCAGAGCAGTTATAGGAAGGGCGCTACAGAATTTCCATAGAATCTTTTCTAAGAAGCATTATGGAATTGGCTACCATATGTTCTATGAATTGGCCATTACATTCAAAGATTTGAATTCATGACTCCTCCTTGAATTTGATGATGTGGAGGGAACCAAAGATCAACAAGTGGTAGATGAGGATCAACATATGAGCTTGAAGGACACATGGTACTAGAGAAATATGTGCCCAACTGCAAGACATGTCATTCAATGTTTGTTAGAGTGGTTTCCAACATGGCTCCTTAATTTTAGCAGTTTGTTAGATATGTTGGTACAAATGTTAGAATTGTATTTTTTTGCAGAGGATCCTAGGATAGGAAGGCCAGCTCGCACCTCTAGCTATTGCCCACTATTTTTTATTACAAATGCATCTGATGAATGATTTGATAGGTTCGAATGGTTGAGAAGAGCTCCCTTTTGTAATATTTTGACTAAGTAAAGATGTTCTCTAGTAATGTATGAGATTTGAGACATTTTCATTAATATAAGTCAGTTTCCTTTCAGCATCTTGTTGCCTCTTATTCTGAAATGCTCATGATTGGATGATCCATATGAGATGTTTTGGTTGTGTTATAATGGATTTTTTATTATAATGTTGCTATGAATGTTTTTCAGAGTTTTAAACTTTAAGTTCAAGAAGTTCTTGTGACTAAGTTTCTCTTTTCCTGGATGCTTGAAGGATTTTTTATTGTAACAGACCTATCCATTTTCCTCGCTAAGTCTTCCTCCTATTCACCTTTACCCTTAAACCATTGACTGAAGTTAATCAAAACCTCATTTTCTTATGCATGCTAGCCCATATTTATGTTTTAAGTCAATTCATATGCTGAGTTTTTTCCATTTGACCTTTAATCACTAATTCACATTCATAAACCTTTGATGGATACTGGGTTTATCCTCTTGCAATTTGAGGGTAATTCTCAGTGCTAACATGGTTCATGGGAAATATGGAGGGAGTGTAGTTAGAGAAAAGTGGTATAATGATAGGGGATCGATATACGAATATTGTTCAATCAATTAACCAATAATTTAACTGTGTATAAAAATATCAAAATATTAGTCACCATCCCTTGCTATGTTATCCCTTTGTCGCTTCTACACAGACTTTTCCTTTTAAATTTATATCACAGAATAGGGATGCAATAAGTGAAATCGGGATTATGAGGGGAATATAATTAGCGAAAAATGATAGAATGATAGGGAATCAATATGGATATTGTTCAATTGAAAACAAATCATAACATGCTACCTTAAATGCATTTCAAAGTTTAACAAGTGTTCCTTTTCCAAAACAACAATCCAAACAGGTATTTTCTTTGAAACATGTGCTTGTTTTTTTCCAAATTATTTTACACAATAATCTATATGTCCAGAATTATTTAATCACAGTAACCATTGTATCCACATTATCATACATGACAGTCATAACAAATATCATTGTAATCTCTATAGGGAACCACAATAGCCTTTGAGCCACAACCATAACATTAAATCCAATACTTAATCATTTAAAACCGACAGGAGTACATATAGTGTTGACAATCAACTCATAACCATAATTTATTTAACCATTGTTCAATGCAATCATTCTGGACGTTATCACTCTTATTCAGGCCTCAAACATTTCTAACACATGTGTCCCTTTTATACAATCAACATAATGATTGAATCAAAAATAACATTCAATAATTTGATCAAAAGATTCAAATGGATAGGTGGGTACATATCTCTTCTAGAATTACCAAACATGGGATCCAACAAAATCGTGCCCAAGTAACCGAGCATGCACAGTTCCCTCATCAACCTCAAATTGGATTAAATATGATCTCAATGTATTATTCAAGGTTTAAGATAGCAAGTGGAAGAGACAACAAGCGGTTCGACCAGAGAGTTTGGAATTTGAATGGAACAGACAACTCATTCCATAGGTTCCCTATCATAATTTACCATAGAACAATAAAATGCAATATTTCTCTCGGCTGTATGGGTTTCAAAAAAACAGACTACAAATTTCAACAGAAAAACAAATGAAGCCAACCCCTTTTAACAACATTGCATAATAAGCGACCAGATATAAACACATGCTCGACCAAAAAGCATGAATAGTGCTTTCATCAACTTCTGGGTAGCATTGTCTTCAACTTGTGTAATGTTTACTAGGAAATGGTGACGGCGGGGTCATATCAAGAAAGCCAACAACTGAGGGTTTTTCCAAGACAAGGCACAAAATGCTTCAATCTTCCATCATATTTCACATAAAAAACCATAGAGTCGAACATGGCATGGGCATACTTGGTCACAGAGACCAGTGATGTTAAGATTTAGGTGGGGTATTCGCAAAGTCTAGAGTTTAGGAAGACTGTGATAACGAATTTTCACAAAGAATCCAGACCCAAAAACCAATCCATGACCAAGCAGGCTCCATTGCAATATTTACTCAATAATTCCAGTGAACAATTACACATAAAAAGGACCACACGACCAACATTTAAAAACCAACAGCCCCAGAACGACAACCATAGGAAGCCAAAAATGAAACCAAAACACATAGTTCCAAAACATCATAACATCTTGAGAATCACATAGACCAAGAGTAAATAGAGCCAAAATTTGATTCAAAGGGAAGAGTAACTCTCATGAATGGAAAAGTAAGAAAACCCATACCTGGAAAAGTTTACGCGAGGAGAGAAACCAAGACTGTATACTTCCTCCACGGTTGAGCGAGGCGGAGCAACAACAACTACCAGGGCCAAAAAAATGCAAGAATGAATAGGGTGATGGGCTCGAGGGGAGTTTGAGTGACATGAATTTACTACACGTCTCTTATCCCTTCATACTTCATTAAATTTTTAGTACGAGCCAAGCCCACTAGCAAAATAACCATAGCACTACATTCAAACCATTAATCAACTAAAACCCCAAAATTGCCATATTACTTTTGCAAAGTGAACGATAGTCCAAGGTGTGCCACCCCTTTCCAATATCAAATTCCTTCAAATGACAATGTGATAGGAACACAACCAACTATGAAACTCAAACAATGCGCATAACCATAATAGAAAGGGTCATGATCATTCAACCTTCGCCATGAACAATACACAACATTAAAACTTGGAGTATAACTCTTTCATCCAAAAGGACAACATTATCATATTTTATGAGGGATAATCCAAACCATTTAGATCCATGTTTTAATCACCCAACCACCACATATTACCATAAACATTTTAAACCATGATCTGAAACAAATGAACTATAGAAAATTGTGTTGCTACCATCACATAGACAGAAAAAATATAAGCATTTCTTATCCACCATATTCCAATGAGTATTACAAGGGGGTACCACCTACTAGTATATTATTAATATAGATAAATTATAAATCTTGAAAATCATTTTCAAGCATAGTATTCATTGTTGCGCTTTTAAGCGTCAAGATACCTTACTCATCTATACCCTAGAATTCCATAGGCATGAAGATTGTGGTCCATGTCTGCAAGCTCTTCTGATTCTGAGTCTTCTTCAGTTTCCTCAATCTATTCATCCTTTGGTTGATGAAGTGGTCATGCCGATGCAATCTTTAGTTGATCCCACTCCTCTTTTGGGGGGTGATGTTCCTTCATACTATGTTTTCTCACAGCCTATTCAGCCAGTGGTTGAGGAAGTGGTCGTGTCGATGCAATCTTCAACTGATCCCACTCTTCTCTTGGAGAGTATCAAGTCTACCAAATTGGTCACGCAAATGCAATCTTTAGTCAATCCCACTCTTCTCTTGGAGAGTTTCGAGTCTACCAAAGTGGTCATGCCTATGCAATATTTGTATGATCCCACTCTTTTGATGGGGAGTGATGTTTCTACTGACTATTTTTTTAGCATTTCTAATTCAGTACTTTTAGAGAAAGGGGGCATTCCTCTCATGTCAAGCACACCCCCTCCAAGTCCTAGGATGGTTTTGTTTGATTGGAATGACCTTGTTGAGACTCACCTTCCTTCTTCTTCACCTTTTCAAATAAAGGTTTAAGTTAATTCAAAAAACACTTACCGATGTATTGTGGATGAAGGAGCCTTCGCAAGTATTTTATCCTCCTCAGTTTGGCAAGCTTTGGGTTCTCCCGATCTTGTGTCTGCTTCACATGAGCTGTTGGATTTTGATAGACATCCTAGTGAATATTTGGGGATTGTTCCTCAAATTTCTATCTTGTTAGGTGGGAAGATTGTCCTTGTCAATGTTAAAGTGGTGCAAGGCCTGTTAGATTTCTATATGCTTCTCGGACATGATTATGTATATTCTATGAATGTTGTGGTGTCTATGGTCTTCCGAGTGATGCATTTCCCTCACAATGGAAGCATTGCCACTATTGACCAGCTAGCATCTGATAATCACCATCCTAATTCGAAGTTAGTTCAGGATGCCCCTTTATATGTTCCTAGTGTTCGTGTAGACTCTACCCCACCACGGGTTAATTATCTGGCATCTTATCCTCGATGTTTAAATGATTGTAAGTAGGAACCTGTGCAACCATGTTTTCCTTCTCGAGACATGGTCTTGGTAATTGATCATTTTTTTTATCCAATGGGGGCATGGGATCCCTTTCTTCCCCCTCTTGGTCTGAGTGGTATTTGTTGGACATATTGTCATTGATATGTTGTCATTGATGTCAACAATCGATATCATTGTGATGTGATGATAAGTTATCATTGATGTCAACAGTATAACAATTAGCAAAGAATGAAAATGTCAAACAGTATGCAGAGAATGAAAATTTCAGACAGTATGCAGAGATCAAAGATCAGAAGGAAAAGTGCATTGCAGAAACACGATCAGATCAAGTTGTGATCGTTGGATATGCAAGTGCCAAATCAAGGGCATGGATTGATTACAGAGTGTGAAGGGAGAATTAAAAAATGTGTTAATTCCAATCCTTCAATTAGTCTAGACCATCAAATTACAAGATAAGGACCATTGGAGGATTGGTCAACGATCAGATAAAGTCATGACCGTTTGATATGCAAGCGCCAGATCAAGGGCAGGGATTGATTGCGGAGCAAGAAGGGGGAATTAAACAATGCGTTAAGTCCAATCCTGCAATTAGTCTAGACCATCGATCGTCACCCACCAATAGATCTATGGTTGGCATTAGTTCCACTACCAAATGAGCAATTTCCATTGCAGAACTCGACAATAGTTTTAAACTTCGTGCTAGTGAGGAACTCGAAATCATCTTTGATTGTTGATATGCTCCGAGAGCATTCTCGACCATTGGATTAAGTTGGGTGGAAGGACAGAGTAAGTCATGGACCATAGATCATGGAAGTGACATATGCATGGTCATCCCAGCATTGACCACTTTGGGTAAAATTGACCAAAGGGAATGTGCATGAAGGAATTTTAGCCGAAGCCAAAGTTCCGAAGTAATCATTGAGCCATCCGATCGTAGGTAATTTTTTGGAAAAAAGAAGAGACGTTGGATTTAAACCAAGGAAAAGTAGCATCATAGATAGATCGAGTCATCTATCTAAGATCACAATCAATGAACAACATTCATTTCGGGTTAAAAGTTGTGAGGAGGTTACACTTCGGGTAATCTCACTTCGGGTAAAACAAGAAGTAAGAAAGGCCAAAGTCTCAAAGTGGACATGAGTAATCCGATATGAGGAACACTTCACAAAATATCCTGACCATTGGATCAGGGAAAGTAGAAGGATAGGATAAGCAAGGAAAAAGGCTTGAGATCTTGAATACCCGAATTCCCGATAGTTGTTGGATTGAGTTAATATTTTTCGGGTTAAATGAGGACCATTGGATATGGACAATACATGATGGCCATTGGATCAGAATAATGGTCAACATTGGTGCTGAGCACTTCAGCAAAAAAGGATTCAGAACATATGAGTTCACCTAAAGGCCGAAGTTCCGAATTCGCTCTCAATCATCAATCTTAGATACATTTCAGGAGTTAGGAAAACTGTTAGATCTAGGAGAAGAACATGTTCTACATGAGGAGATCTACGTCAGCAAGGACACATGGCATAATCATATGAAGACAAGTGTCAAAGTGCAGTTGGAATTTCAGGTATGCGTGAGTCACAAATCTAAGTGACATGTGGCATCCACTCAGTTAGTTCCATGTCAAGAAGTGACATCAACAAGTTACGTCACTCTAGGAGTTTTTACTTCAGGAGTTTCACCACCAAAAAATACCCAAAGTCCCGAAGTCTTGAAATGAACAAGAATCGTTCATCATGCAAATAACATCCCACTGTTTGATCTAAGGACTGTGAAGGAGAAATCAACTAAAGTGTCGAAGGCTGAAGTTAACTCTAATCATTGATCTAATTCAGGAGCATTATCGACCGTTGATCAAGTGGAAGGATAGAATAAGCGTAAACCATGAAGTGATGCTAACCGTTGATCTACTTCAGAGAGTGTTCTCAATCGTTGAAGATTATGGACACATGTATTTAATTCAGGATATTTGTAAAGAGGCTGGAAGTCATGAAGGATGAATTCTTGAAGTAACGAAAGTTGTCCATCTCATCGTGTGATTAAAACGTGACCATAGATCTTGACAAGTGATCAAGAACTTATTTAGCCTTGTGCCTGATCACCACCTACGGTCGTATGGAATAGAGAAATAAGGGAAAAAGAAGAGGCAACGCTTAAATCAATGATCCAGTGGTTTTGCGCATATGGTCATATGTAAATGGTTTGAAGGAAGTGGCTCATACAGATTTAATTCAACTAAGAGTTAACAGTAGAACAATATAGAGAATCGATAAAAGATCAAATATATAATCTATTGGTGAACTGAGAACGCAACAAAGGCATGAGAACGATATGATGAGTCGATCCATGTCTGTGATCATCTCATGAAGACAAAAGAACCGACACACAGTCATGATTAAAAGAGAGTTAATTCATGAACATTATGAATAAAGGATAAAAGGAAAAATGATATTATTTAAAGATTAATATTATCATTTAAATGAAAAGGTACAATGGTTCAAAATCAAAAGATGTAATGATTCAAATTCACACCAGTTGGAAGACTATATAAACAAGAAAGAATGATGAGAAGAAAGTAGTTGAATTTGTTGAAGTATATATATTTATATATAATGGATTGAATGTAGGTTCATTCTATCAGGTTGGTACATGTTTATAAGATGGGTATTGTATGAGGATTGGATTCCTCACATCTCAGTTGGATCTGAGATCAACAAGCTGGGACTTGTTATGAGGATTGGATTCCTCATTTCCCAGTTGGATCTGAGAACTAAAAGTGGTTCTTGTAACAGAGAGATCGGTCTCTCATAATTGTTTGAATATGATATTCAAAGACTAATCTTATGTATTCATTCAAGTTAAATAAATAAATAAAGTATTTATTCTTTAATATATATTGATTGAGAAAATGAAATAAATATTTGTTGTTCAGTTAATTTGTGAAAAGTGGAAAATTGTCCAAAGTTTTGTGACACTGATTAACCCCCCCCTCTCAGTGTCAAGTATCCATTTCAACAGTCTTGATTCTCCTTTTGAGTTTGATCTCACTGTTTGTAGATCCTCAAACCCTCGTGTTTGTGATTCTTCACTGATAGACTCTACCAGTCTTGGACAGAACCTCCATCATCATATGGAATATGATCAGTTTACTTCTCCCTTTGGGATTTTCGACCCTCCTCATTCGTGTGATTTCTTGAATTTTGAATTTACTTCAGATGAGGCTATCCTTGAAGCCATGACTACGATTTCTATACCGTGGGAAGACTTACACTATGGTTTCTGTTTTCGTCCCTTTTGGGAGACTTTCCAGGTTGACTATCAAAGTGACTCTTGGTTAGAGCCTAGCAGCAGGCTCTACATGAACTAGTACTACGCATGAGCCGTAAGGTTGTGCATGTAAATGTGTTAAACCTGCATAGAATAGATCTAGCTAGAAATTGACATACACAGTTGTAGATAAAATATGAGAAAAAAGAAGTAGGAGAGAAAGAATGGAAGAATTCTCATTAAATGTATTCCACACTCAAAGAGTGAATAATTTACAATAGATATAGGCTACATGAGTAAGTAATATTCCATAGTAGTGATCTAGAGATATCTAGACACTCACTGACAGACATTGGAGTGAACTACCACCTATTCCTAGTTAACTAATCCATGCAATCATCAATTAACTGAGTCACGACTTCCACTAGTATAACTAAGTGTAACTGACACTAAACTGAAGAAAAACATCCTATTTTGTAGGGGAATATTCTCTAGAGAGAATATTCTCATATAAGGAATCTTTATCAACATTGGACTATCAAACTTAGGAAAATGATTCTAGGTGAGTATGTAATATATCCAACACCCCCCCTGAACACTACTAGGGTGTATATGATGAATGGATCCTGAAAACCAAGGCCGGGTTAGGTACCCATTGTACAATGCATATAAGAATGAGACACTAAAAAAATGAGGAAAGAGGGAAAACCTCATGGGAAAACCCCCCTATCAAATTACAATGTGTAAAAAAATTAAAAATGAGAAGGAATAAAAAGAAGTTGCTAAGAAACCTTGCCCTTCACTCCAAGAAGACCTCACAACTGTGCAAGTTTGTGCTCGTTGAATATTTTGTTGAAGATGTAGATGTCTGCATAGATATGATGAAGTATATGCACCATTGACATGTCCACACATATCCACTTTCTCTTCTTGTAATGAAGAAGATCCAAATAAAGTTTGGATGAAACTTTGAAAACTGTGCGGTTTTTTCGAAAAAATGCTGAAATTTTGTTGATTTTAAAATGATGACAACTTCACTTCCTGGACTCCGTTTCAAACGATTGTTTTTTGAAATTGGGTATTTTTCTTAGAGGAATTCAAATATACAATTATTTTCTATCAATTGTGCTTAGAAAATATCATAATTAAATCTTATGTGCACGACTCCCTTTTTGTCTCTTGAGATGTATGCATGATGCATGCATGTTACTCCTGAGATGCATGCATGGTGCATGGAAAAGTGTCTGCATGTGACTCCTGTGGTGCATGCAATATATATTCCACATGAAATTCAGAAAACAAATTTGAAATGGAGTAGACATCATCTTCAATTATTGGAATAGAAATTTGTGCAGATACTTGTGTAGAAGGCTCTTCAAACTGAGATGATTGATCTTCCAGTGGATTTTCTACTTGCTCTATCTTGTCAACATTTTGCATGCAGTATTCCTTATTCCCAAATAAAATATCCAATATGGTCCATAATTCATTTGGAGTTGAGTCTTGTGAGACATCATATACTTGGTGGAGAATTTATGGAGAAATAGACAAGCAGATAAATCCTATGGCCATATCTTGTCTATTGAGAAAGTCATTTTTCTCCTTGGAAGAATCAGGCTCTACTTCCATTTCCATAGTTATTTGGTACAAGCCGCTACATCTGAGCCGAAGAATAATTTTTGGCTTCCATTCCAAATAGTTATGAGGCATAAGAAGTATTGTCGGCGAATAATCCATATTTTCTGCGTTCTTCAATATTCAATACCTACAAAAAGAGTCTGGTGTGTCTTTTTCCTAGCAATCCGTCGGCTCTGATACCATGTAAATGTGTTGAACCTGCACATAATAGATCTAGATAGGAATTCACATATGCAGTTGCAGAGAAAATATGAGAAAAGAGAAGCAGGAGAGAAAGAATGGAAGAATTCTCATTAACCGTATTCGACACTCAAAGAGTGAATAATTTACAATAGATATAGGCTACATGAGTAACTAATATGCCATAATAGTGATTGTTATCACTGAAATTTTGTCTGTAAAATTGCATGCAAATGGTTACAAAAATACAACACTGCCAAACAACCATTAGTTCACCTGCATCACCAAAAATGCATTTCCAAGAGGCAAAAACTATACAACTGGACAAAAATTGACATGCGCTAACTCACTAAAAGAAGCGTGCGCACATTGCATGGGATAAAGAATCCCGTAGAGCACACAATGCACCATATGTGTGACTATGTATGAGAAAAGTCGCGCACTTCTGTGAACGGTGAATTTATGGTTCTTTTCAGCCCCTCAATCACTTATGGACCATCTCCCAACTTGATTTGACCCTCGGATATGAGCTGAATCCGAATGGGGGGATGGTTAAGGACCAACGGGTGCCCTAAAGGACCCCTTGTTCACACTAAGAACCAGTTGAATATTGCCTTGAAATAATTCTATAAATGGAGGCCATGGGTGCACTAAATAATTAAGAATTTCATAGTATTTTTATGCTGCCTTAATCCTCCCTTGAGAATCCTTTTTTCTCTTTGGAGCATTCTAGCAACATTCCAATAGGCCATTCCACTCACCTTTTGAGGGAATAGGCATTGATTTCTTTCTCATTTTCTTTCTTTTTCACCATTATAAGAAGAGCTCTCCATTAGGAACTCAAGATCCCTCCCAAGAAGGAAGATGGGACCCATAAGTCCTCCTTTATTTATGATGTTTTGCCAACAAATATAGTTATCCATTGGTAGCATAATATTGGTCATTTGGTTGATTGTTTTTGGTTCAAAGTTTCTTATGCATTTTATTTTTATTTCTTTAGTTGTTTTTAATTTGTTTAGTAGTTTATTTCATGTGTTTGGATTGATTAATTCATGCACTAACCTCTGTCTTGTCTAGTAGGCCCAACTAGACATGCAAGTGCCCATGTTTTGCTCACCCAAGTGACGAAACAAACACAACAGATTGGAGACCATACTTGGGAATAGGTATCAATTTCCACCCTATTTGGGCTTGGAGAGAACTTCTTTTTGACCCATTTGACTTGCAGGTACCAAAACCGGCCTAGCCTTACCTGTCAAGAGCTAAGTTTGGAGCTGGAGGAGGAGAATTTCACTCAAAATCCCCCCCCCCCAANGCGTATCAAAACATGTGCAGGTATTTCAGCCCATAGACGTGCATTGTGCGCCCAAAGTACTTATGTTCTCTGTGCATTCTGTGCACTGTGTGCCAAAAGGTCTTCTATTCTCTGCGCATTCTACTCCCACTACACCTCTATCTGAACTGTAACCCGCGCACATGTCCAGAGTTTCAAAATTGTAAGATTTTTTGTGATGATTTGAAGGCCCCTAGCCTTCAAAATCTTTCTTTCATGCAATTTGTAAAATGCACTCCACTTAGACTCCTTTCCCACATGAAAGGTTAGCTAAACATAGGCACTTAGGGGGTAAAAAGAACCATATTTCTCCTCTTTTTCTTTGGTTTCCACATGGATGGCTTGTTTAGTTCATAAAAGTTAAGTTGAGGTTATTTTCTATCACATATAAAAACACTTGCATTGGGACCATAAATCAACTTTAATCATTGAGTATGATATTCTCTCACACCATAGATCGATCTTGGCAATCAGAAAGGTGGTTAATGGGACATTTCATCTCCCTTAACAAAATATTTAGGAGAGGATAAAACCCCCCTAGGGCTCCTCTTAGTTTCTTTTTTGAAATCATCTTAAATTTGTAAGGGTCCATACATGCCCACATGTTGCAAAATTAGGATAGTTTCTTGAAATTACTTTCTTAGTTTACATCACTAGGAGAGTCTAAAGATCAAAGTAACAAGCCCATACATGCCCACATGCTTGCAATCTAGGATAGTTTTTCAAGCTTTCTTAGTGTAAGCAACATTAGGGAGTTTAAAGGATTGGTAAGGACCCATATGTCCACATGATAGTTCTTTAGGGATTTTAAAATTCTGCAAGGTTGTACCAATGACATCTAGTAAGATAGGTAACCAAGATTTGTAAGGACCATAGGAATTCCACATGTTGCAAATTCACACCTAACTTATTAAAAATTTGGCACATTTGTTCACTTACTCACACACAAAGTCACTCCTCACTCACATAATTTCATCTTGAATTTTGGAGGTTGAAGTAGGTTTTCCCCAAAGGAATTCTGAAACATCCCACTATTTCTTGAATAAATTATCCACACCCACTTAATTCAAATGAGATTGGTTCACACCCCCAATCTCTCAACCCACCACATCTAAATTTTTTCTAAAAACTCACTAAGTTTTCCTCCACGGGAGATGCCAAAATAAAGTTTTAGTCTAGGTAGGATCTCGGGGGTAGGAATCCAAATAACCCCTCATTATCTGGTTCTCACATTTTCAAACATTAGAAGTTTAGAAATAGGGAACTTTAAAATCCTCCAAGTCAAGTGTTCCTAACACCATAAGGAAGGGAGATACCCATGAAGGGATAAAGGCCGAGGTTCGGTTGTTCTGTGCATGCCCCCTTGAGTCACCCAACTCTTGGAAGGGATCCATCCCATGACCCATTTCTGATGCCAAAAATCTAAATGTTGCACTTTGACCAAGGTACCTAATGGCCAAATTTAGGACATCTACCTAGGTGGAAATTATGGGCTGCAATTGCACCTTGATCGGATTTTGTGTGGCTATTGGGAAATATCACCAGCTCCTTCAGGATATGCACCCTCTACCCCTCATTATAACTGATTATTTCATCCTTCACTAGTTCCTCTTCCAGTGGCTTCAGACCCCATTGTTGAGTGCTCTTGGAAAGTCTAGTGTTATTTGAGAGGAAGGATAGTACGTATTTTAGGACATAAAAATATTTTTTTATTTTTTCCCCCACGCGGACAAAATCCACCTACCCACATGTCTGCATATTTATAGTTTATGATGCTCATTTGATTACATGTAATTGTGAGTTATATTGTGAAGGTCCAAATTATGCAAATTATCTTGTTCATTTATTGTTGTCATCACCATTTTCACACATTCACTTTGCTGGTTGGACATCATAGGGGACCCACATAATCCCTGTCATTCCATACGCTTGCAAAATCTCCCTCCTATTCTAGGAGGAGCTCTTAGTCTTGCCGACTCACCGACTCAACCATCTCACACCCCTGTGAGTGCCACTATTTTGGGATCATATTTGCTTGGTTCCACTTTACTTGGGTCCAATTCCCAAGGCCATCCATCCACTATCTCTCCTTCACAAGGAGGTGGGGGTAAAACTTCTACTCAAGGGAGAAGTAAAACCCCACCAAATCCCCCTCAAGGGTCAGGTCACTACCTGCTCACACCATGGCTGGAACTAATTCTGAACTGCCACTCCCCATGCCATACTTGGCATCTCTCAACATTCCTGATTTGAGTAAACTCACGAATGATCCTATATTGCATGACCCCACATGGCCCAATCTACCTACCAAACTACCTTCAGACATTTCCAAATTTGAAGAAAAATCGACGAAAGATCCCACCAACCATGTCATGACCTTTCACTTATGGTGCTCTTCAAACAACATCATGGATGACTCCATCTGCTTAAGGTTATTTCAATGCACACTCACTGTTCCATCATCCAAATGGTATATGGACAAAAAATCGGGGTCCCACGTGACTTTTGAATCCTTGGCCAAAGACTTCTTGGTCTTTTTTCAACTACCAGTTCATCATGACACTGGTTTAGAACTTCTCTCTGAGTGCAAACAAACCTCAGCTACGCATATTTTCAACCACATTCACGAATGGCATCAGCGACGTAGTTTATGTAAAGTAGAAACCACCAAAGAACAACGTCTCGATTGGTTTCTAAAATCACTCGTCTCTATACTTGCCAAAGATGTGGCATCCACCTTCCCCCAATCTGAAGAGGAAGCCATCAACAAATCTAAACATTTCGACCTCATTTATGCTCAGTCGGGCTACCTATACACAATAATACCTGATGCACCAAGACCCGTACCATTTGGCCAAGAAAAACATGGAATGTCTCACATGGAATATGGGTTGATTGGTACCATGACACACCATAACCCATACATCCAAGCACCACCTATGTACAATATGTTAGCACTCTGTAAATTTTGTCTGGCTGATAGACAAACGACAGAGGTAACTGTTTCAACCACCTTTAAAGATGTGCACTAGAATTCTCAGCTCAGAGAGGGCTCTCTCATGTCACTTTATGTTTCTTTGGAAATCAATGGCTATATTTGGTTTGTTTGGGTTTTTTTATAAAGTTGTTGGCAAGGAAAGGGAGGGGTGCTTAGAGCTATGGAGTCAAAATTTTTGAAACATAAATGAAAACAATGACAGGCTAGTAGAAATCTCTAGAGGACAAAGGATAAATGAGGCAATGAATCTGAGTTGTAAATTATATTTGAGCGGGGTGTAAGAGGAAGGAGAAGACAAATAACTGCATCAGAGCATTACTGAAATGAATTCTGAATTAGCTAGGAAGAAAATTACACAATTTAAATTTCTTAAGTTGAGAGCATCATAGGATGAATTATGGACCTTTAAATCTCCAATTTAAATAGAGGAAATGTAAATATAATTAAAGGAAACATGAAAAAAATTTACAAAGTTCTCCTGCTACGAGGGCAAGCCCCTCTTCGATAGTTCCAACCATTCATTTATCTTATTAATAGTATATATAGATAAATTAAATATGGGATTCAAAATGAATCAACTTCCCAAAGTTCAAAAAATCGACATCAGTTACAAAAAAGGAGTAACGTACAACAACTGTACTCCTATTTTCTAGGGGATGTTATAGTAAAAAACCTGACATTTTCGAGATTTCACCTTGAATTCCATTTGTCTGTATCACTACAAAATTTTCTGACACATACTTAATTTAACCTGAAATCTATTTCAAATTAGCAATTTCTTCCTCTAAAGTGTCGAGCCAAGCAGGCTGATTTTCTCCAATGCTTTCAACAACTTCGGATTTGACCTCTGTTTTCCTTCACTTACTCCTTTTATCCTTTCCATCTCGCATGGGACATCCACCTACATATCCATTTATGATAAAATCCTTCATAATAGGATTTAATCTAATTTCTCCACCTGACCCTGGTTCGTCCACAAACTTTGTATGAAATTTTGTTGCTAATATTTGTGCAGCCAACTTCTCTTTCTTCTTCATTGATGAATTTGTTAGATTAGTCAAATATTTCGGTTCACTGGAGGCCACTTGGTATGTCTTATCCATTTTCCCTAGTTTATCTGGAAGCACAAGATTACCTCTTTTGGCTATACAAGAATTAGATGGATGATTAGATTTTTGTTTACCTCATTCTGGATTAGAATGTTAATCGCCCAAAATAGAGTAATGTCACCCATGTTTTGAATGACATTCATCATTTAGTGCCAATCAAAGATTACTGACAAATTTCCTTGTAGGGATACGACTTATCAAGTTTGTCCTTTGAGCTCAAATGATGAGCTTTCAAATCAGTCCCTTGGCGGCACTCACTTGGTATCACACAGACGAAAAGTACTCGGACAAGTGTCACAAGGTGATTTGACTGGCCATCAATCATTCTCTTTCCACATGCGATATTTGGATGTGACATATATAATGGTATTTTAACACATGACATCGTGGTGTAATTGAGCGGTTTCAAGCTTACCTGCTTTTCTCCCCGATATGCATTTGGAAGCGCCATGTAGCTTTGACACAAAACCGTGGTAGTTTCATCGGCCCTCTTTCAAGAGTTTAAACTCCAAGCTAGTTTTGGGCCTGATATGCTCTACAACCATTGATCGATAGTGTTGATGATCTCCGCCATATTTAACCCTGCCTGCTATATGTGGCTCCATCCTGTTATTTTAATGCTCCTCCATACTGACTTGGTGTCTTTCTAACTCTCGAGACTTGGGTTCCAAGAAATTATTATAGTGATAACATGGGCTCCAAATGGGGATGCTACCCTCCCTGTGAGGTAGAAAAGAACATGTAGAACCGGTGCCTCATCCATTGGGTTTCTCCCACTATAGGTGTGTACCTTGTTCTATCTTGGAGACTGAATGCCATATATACTGCTAAAAATCGAACTAAATACTTTATTTGGAAATATAAACTGGAAAATGCTTGATCATCAAGATTATTCGCACCTACCTACCTTAATCTACTGAAATGAAGTGCCAATCAATTGAAACAAAAATGCCAATGAAGCCATGCCAACATTTTATTCACTGCTTGTCTGACTTGCACGTGCTTGCTTCAAAGCCTGTTCATCAACAACTCACTTGAGAAGTCACATATGAATCTGAATCTTGGAATTTCAAAAATATTAGGATTGTTCATCATTTCTAAAAAAACTGCAAAGGGATCTTTCAAAACATGCATAAAATAATAGTCATGTATTATTTCTTCCACTACATTCTTGTTTTCAGGTGATTTATCCTGTTGATGTCCATTAAGAGGCTGAAAAATCTGTTGAGACTACTGTAAATAACAACCTTCTCAGTTGAAAGATAGTGTTGGCTGAAATGAAACCTCTAATAGAGAGCAACCTATATCTAATTATGTTGTTTCTTTGTCATTATATTTTATTCTAATCTTACAACCCATCATAAGATGTAAATTATGATCGTAAATATTCTCCATATAGCATGCCACAGGGTCATAAAACACATGACAGGATATTTCTTTTTGAGGAGTTAAAACAGAAGGACAGGCTTCCTTCACAAGTGTCTGTTGTTCTTGTTCTACTTCTTCAATCCTGAGAATATTTTCAAATGAAATGGCAGCAATAGGTTTGTCTAATTTTCCATGCATCTCAACAAAAACATTCATACATTCTTGAACATCTTCAAATATGACAGAGAAATATGTGTATCAAGGTTATGTTCTTGTTCATCAAACAATTCCGGTTTGGTTTTATTAATCTTCTGGAGACATTCTTGAGGACTGTCATTGTGTCTTCTAAATGAATGAAGGGGAATGAGTTCATGTTTATAATATTCTTGCAAATGTGGGAAGCTAACAACAAGAACTATTTCATGTTCTAGGGTTCTCATGGATGCATTTTCAAAACCATGATTTGTAGAGGAATCAAATAGAACAACTACCTCCTTATTATCTTCCTGTATTTCTGATCAAAAAGTGGCATACCCTGTTTCGTTTCTTTCCTTAAACTCTATGTCATTTGTTTGTTCACTGCTTGA
Source organism: Picea abies (assembly GCA_900067695.1). Taxonomy (NCBI): domain Eukaryota; kingdom Viridiplantae; phylum Streptophyta; class Pinopsida; order Pinales; family Pinaceae; genus Picea; species Picea abies. The sequence goes on along the minus strand of CBVK0100794715.1, from coordinate 12,191 downwards.
AACTTCTATAAATGCAGTTTCAATATCCTCATCCATGTCTAGGCCACTTAGGAATTGGACAATCACATCATTCATAGGTGAAGAAAGACAACTTTGAAACACTTTGTCTTGTTGGAAGTCTTGTTGAATCTCTTCATCAAGTTCAGAAGAAGGAAGGTGACCTTTGACAATAATTCCTTGATCAAGTTTCTCTATTTGCTCATGATTTGCTTTTAACCATTCAAAGGAAGAAAAACATAACGAGAGATATTCTTCATTTGCAAGTCTACTACTCTCTTCAAATTTAACATCATACCTAGAGGGTTTCTGATATGAAACATTATTGACACTTTGCTTGAGCACTTTGAAAGAAGAAAAACATAATGGCAAGGTTCTTATTTCTGATTTAGGCATTTTTTTATTTCCTTCATTTCTAACATATGCACATTTTTCCATTTCATTGAATTGCCGAACATACTCATTTTCAGATTCATCTTCAACCAATGGTTGCAATTCCTTGTCAATTTGTTCTAGTGAATTAGTGTGATTTGGAATCAACACACATTCCTTTCCCTCAATGATGACCTCTGAATTTTATTTCAACAAATTAAATGAAGAAAAGCATAGAGGTAAAGAATTTACTTCAGCTGGTCCAGAACTTTCCTTTCTGTAACTGTGATATGTAGGTTGATTGCTCTCATTACACTGTTGAGAAAGAACATATTTTGATAGAAAACATGTAGTTGATTGTTCTGAGAATCCATCCTCATAACCATCATTATATTCATCATATATAGGAAAATTAGCAACATCTGCAATGTCATATAGCGAGAAAAAACTTGGAACATCAACCTATTTCTCCACAAGATGATTTGCAAACTCATATTCTTGACTGTCCACAAATGAATATATGAAACAGTCAGCTTCATGCTTATCATGGGGTGGATTAGAGACCACATAAGTGATTTCTCTTTTAATAAGTGGAATATAATCCTTTGCAAAATCATTCACATTCAAAGTTTCAAGAGGACCTAAAATGTTATCAATTTTATGCTCCAGATTCCATTTAACTATTCTCTGTTCATATTCATTTCCATGCCCTGGAACATTCAACCCCTCATTTTGAATATGTTCACATGCCAGGATATTATGTTGAATTTCCTGAGCATCCTCAAACATTTGTTGTAAGGTATTAGGTCTTATTTCCATCAGGAGGAGAGACAAATCTGGGTGAAGAGTAGTAGTATAATGGAGCATGGAAACAACTTTAGTGGGTTGAATTTATTTAGGAAAATTATAATAAACACTAGAAAATCTTCTACTGAAAATGGGAACAGTCTCATCGCTTTTCTCTTTCAAGGCATAAAACTCTCTAAGTTGTTGGTCTAAAGATTTATTCTTAGCCCAAAACTTCAAAAAACCACTCTTCAATTCTTCCCATGAGCTAAATGCCTCTGGCTTCAAATGTTTAAACCATTATTTGGTATCTCCTCTCAAGGATTGAGAGAAATCCCTCATACAAACATCATCATGGTCAATCTCAAACAAGTCTATAAAATGCTCAAACCCTTGGAGATGTTTTTCAGCTGTGATGGCACCAAGTTCTCCATCAAACACGAGTAGGTACTCATAGTGCTTTGGAGGAAAATCATAAAGGATGTGGGGTAACTTTAAGGGTCTTTATATGTGTTGGATCTTGAAGGGCATTGGGTACAGTACATGAGGTGGAATATCATCCTTGGTTTCATGAGGCTCATAAACTTGGTCATGGTTATCACATGGATCAAATGGAAGTTTTTTGTCAGAGTCATTAATAATCTGAGGGGATATATGTATAATATTAAGAGGGGGATATACAATTCCAGGATTATCATGATCATCATTAAAATGCAGTAGGTAAAGAAAAAAATTTCTAGCATGTTCAGGAAAAGACCAAAGGTAATTCACAACAAAAAATATAATGTCTTGGAAAAAAAACACGACTTTCGGTACTTGTTTTTATTCATGGTATCCTTTCATACCTTTGTCAAGGGGTCTGATCTTCCCTTGGAGTCTCTAAATCACATTTGAAATTTGAGTGGAGTTTCCAATGATGCTTTAGAAGATGGATTCTGCATTGGGAGTGGAGTCTCCAGTGAAAATTTAAATTTCTGGATTCTTCTACTAGTGGAATCACCTTCAAAGTGATTTTTTGATGTGTGGAGTCGCCAGAGTAGGAACACAGCCAATATGTTCCTAAGTGTTTGTTTCTCTCAGACCTTAGAACTCAACCATGTCATTCTTTCCCAAGGAAAATTTTTGAATTTCATCCCTAGCAATGGCGCCAGAATGTTAGCACTCTTTAAATTTTTTTCAATTGATAGACAAACAACAGAGGTAACTGTTTCAACCACCTTTAAAGTTGGGCACTAGCCTACTCAACTCATATAGGGATCTCTTGTGTCACTTGATGTTTCTTTGGCAATCAATGGCTAGATATGCTTTGTTTGGTGGTTTTTATAAAGTTGTTGGCAAGAAAAGGGAGGGGTGCTTAGAGCTATGGAGTCAAAATTTCTGAAAAAATAAATGAAAACAATGACAGGATAGTAGAACTCTTCAGAGGACAAAGGCTAAATGAGGAAATGAATATGAGTTGTAAATTATATTTGAGCAGGGTGTAAGAGGAAGGAGATGACAAATAACTGCATCAGAGCATTACTGAAATGAATTTTGAATTAGCTAGGAAGAAAATTACACAGTTTAAATTGCTTAAGTCGAGAGCATCATAGGATGAATTTTGGACTTTTAACACTCCAATTTAAATAGAGGAAATGTAAATGTAATTAAAGGAAACATGAAATACATACAATGAAAGGAGACGAAACTCATATCACCACCATTATAATCTTTTCATGGAAAATTCAATAAAAAAAAAAAAAAAACTTATGTGTTATGTATTCAATTTAGCTCCAAAAATTTACAAAGTTCTCCTAATACGAGGGAAGGCCCCTCTCGGGTAGGTCCAACCATTCATTTATCTTAGTAATATTATATATAGATAAATTACATATGGCATTCAAAATGAATCAACTTCCCAAAGTTCTAAAAATAGACATCAGTTACAAAAAATGAGTAACGTACAACAACTGTACTCCTATTTTATAGGGGACGTTATAGTAAAAAACCTGACATTTTTGAGATTTTACCCTGAACTCCATTTGTCTGTATCACTACAAAATTTTCTGACACATACTTAATTTAACTTGAAATCTATTTCATATTAACAATTTCTTCCTCTAAAATGTCGAGCCAAGCAGGTTGGTTTTCTCCAACGCTTTCAACAACTTCGCCTTTGACCTCTATTTTCCTTCGCTTGCTTCGTTTACCCTGGCTAGATCGCATGGGACATCCACCTGCATATCCATTTATGATAAAATCCTTCATAATAGGATTTAATATAATTTCTCCACCTGACCATGGTTTGTCCACAGACTTTGTATGAAATTTTGTTGCTAATATTTGTGCAACCGGCTTCTCTTTCTTCTTCATTGATGAATTTTTCATATTAGTCGAATATTTCGGTTCACTAGAGGCCACTTGGTATGTCTTATCCATTTTCCTTGGTTTATCTAGAAGCATGAGCTTACCTCTTTTGGATGTATAGGAATTAGATGGACGATTAGATTTTTGTTTACCTCATTCTTGATTAGAACATTAATTGCCCAAACCAGAGGAATGTTACCCATGTTTTGAATGACATTCGTCATTTAGTGCCAATCAGAGATTATTGTTGAAAATACTTGCAGGGATATGACTTATCACATTCGGCCTCTGAGCTCAAATGATGAGCTTTCGAATCAGTCCTTTGGCGATGTTCACTTGGTATCACATGGACGAAAAGTACTCAGACAAGTGCCACAAGGTGATTTGACTGGCTGTCAATCTTTCTCTTTCCACATGCGATGTTTGGATGTGACATATCCAATGGTATTTTAACATGTGACATCGGGGTGTAATTAAGTAGTTTTGTGCTTACCCACTTTTCTCCCCGATATGTGTCTGGAAGCGCCATGTAGCTTCGACACAAAATCGTGGTATTTTCATTAGCCCGCTTTCAAGAGTTTAAAATAGGAGCTAGTTCTGGGCCTGATACGCTGTATGACCATTGATCGACAACATTCACAATCTAAAATCTGTCGGATCCCATCGATTTCATATCTCCTCCATATTTAGCCACGTCTGCTATATGTGGCTACATCCTGCTATTCTATTGTTCCTCCATACTGACTTGGCATCCTGCTAACTCTCAAGACCTGGGTTCCAAGAAATTATTACAGTGATAACATGGTACACCCCAATATTTGTCGATATATGGAGGACCATATTATTACCCTTCTCTCCCTTACCAATAGCCATATCCTGTTTCCCCCCCTCCACCCATGAGTGTACCCCCGTCGACACCCATCATGAGCCTAACTTTTCCACCAAGCTCAGGTGCCTCGTCTACCTAAAAATATAACCTGGGCACTAGTGAAAGCGCTACGCCTTCCTATGCACCCTACAAATCATTTCCACAAAACAATCTGTATTTTCCATTCCCTGGTCCTCCATAACTGGTTGATCCTCCACATGGACAAACACATGTCAAAGTTAACTTTGTTCATCCATATCCCATTCAACAAATTCATAATTTTGAACATTTGAATATGGAAAATCTGTCCCATCAGTCGAATAATGCCAAGAAGAAAGGAAAAAACCAAAACAACAATAACCCGGGACCAGGGGGAAATAACCCCCAACAAAACCAACTTGCTAGGGGCAACCAGCATCAGGGTAACCAGAACCCCTAAGGGGACAATAACAACAAACGCCAAGGGTAGAAAAACAACAACAACCTACGGATGAACTTCCCTTGTGCTCTTTGTGGTGAGCATGGACATGATACTCACCATTTCCCCCAAATTGTCGACTTCAAATAGATGAAAGACTCCATGAATGCACCACGTCCTCCAACATTGTCTGCCCCTCAACAGGCCCCACAATATTATTTGCAACAACCACCCCCGACCGTGTTGCAAAACCCTATCCCACACCAAGGTGTGATGAATACTCAACAAGAGGTACACCCTGCCCCACCACAAATGGGATAGTATCAAAACCCTGGAAATCCAACAGATTGCAGTATCCTCCTCACTAGCGAATAATAAATTCTTCTGCAAACGCGTGGTCATCAATACAACGCACCCCCTGAATCTACTCACACCACTTCAGAAGAAGATCCAGCTACATCCAAAAAACCGTTTATGATTCCGCGCACTAACATAGAACCTACCATTCGTATCCCTCGCATTATGTTATGACAAAATGTCAACAACCCTCATGATAGGGAAGCACACAATTATAGTCTGGTCGATGACTTGGTATAGTCCCCTGCAACCATGTCCATATTGGAGGTCCCCCAAAACTATCCAAATCAGTGAAAATCCTAACTTTCCGCCTTAGGGTCAGTCGACCCAGCTGATACTAGACTCATCACATTTGATCTAGATATCGGAGAACCTTGTCTCCCCGCTCTGGTAGCTTTCCAGATACCAGTCAAGATTCAGAACATCACGGTTCATCTGTGTATCATTGATGAAGGTGCATCCACATGCATCATCTCCAAAACTGTATGGCAGAAACTTGGCTCCCCAGAGCTAGTACCATCCACCATCACTTTAAGAGCCTATGATGGTCGACCATCCACCCCTAAAGGGCTCTTCCAAAATTTCCCTATCGAACACAGGGGAAAAACCATCCTCATCAAAATTGAGGTTATCGATGCTCCACTCTATTAAAATATCTTGTTTGGACTTAGCTACATGTATGCTATGAAGGCAGTGGCATCTTCTGTGTTTTGAACAATGATGTTCCCCCACAATGGGAAAATCATCACCATCGACCAAATTTCACATTACGAGCCTAACCACTCCACCAACATCGATAACATCCTACCTCTTGTCTACACTAGTTCCAATTCTTATCCATTCATTAACATGGGCCCCAGAGTTTTTAAAGACCCATCCTTGCACCACAGCTCTTACACCCCTCCACACAAGTGTGTGGAATATCTTCTGATGGAACTGACATTAGAGAGACCATTCCTCCCACTGAGGCTTCTCCACCCGTCAAAATCCCACCAATTGATGAAAGTGTACCTCAAGGATTACCTGAGAACCCCACTACATCGCTTATCCCTGATTTCACCCTCCCCCAGGGGAAAACCCCGGTTTGGGAGACAATTTCCCAAACCATCATTCAAATCCCCTTCTTCTACCCCCCATTGTGAGTACAAGAATTTTGGGTAGCCGCAACACTTACCCTTCCCAACATGGTGCTCGCCATACCTGTATGGTATCTACACCCACCTGCGATGGTTCCTCAACCATCCCTCCCTCCTCAGTCAGAGGGAATCCCGATGCATATTCCAGTACTAACTCCAACCACACCACCCTCACCCCCAATTGCCAGCACCACTGACACGGCTAGGGGAAGATGGAAGAAGAAATATCCCACCACTCCCCTTCCACCTTGAGTTCAACCACCTTGCGCACTCTACGAAAGAGAGGGACACCCCACTAATATATGTCCTTCTCTTCTTGAATTACACAATTTGATCCAACTCCCTCAAACAACCACATCGCTCATCACTTCACCTAGCACCTCTAGAACTATGACCATGTCCTCCATGACAGGAAGTAAAGGGTTGCGAACCAGATTCACATGTGCCATCTATTTAGAATATGGCCACTACACTCATCATTTCCTAGCTTTACCTCAGTTTCAATAAATTCTAACGGCAGTACGCCAAACCTTTCAACAAGATCCCTCTCCACCACCACCTTCAGGTTCCCACATCACTGACATACATTATGTCTCGACCTCAGTCCTCGAATGGATGCGATGCCCTTGCTCTCTTTGTGATTCACTTTCTCATTTCACCTACCGGTGTCCTTTGATTATTGAATATCGATGTAGTCATTTAACCCTTATTCAAAATCATTCGACCACCCCACCTCATGTGATGCAAGTAACTCCCCCTATCCCTTCTCTGGATACTGGTCACATCACTTCTCCTGAACCTGAGTCACTTCCCACCCCTCCATGGTTCATGGATAGACTGTCTTAGTATATTCCCCCAAATCCTCCCAATTCCATGGTTCATTTCCCCCAAAAAATCTTACCCCCTACCACAGTTTATTCCCCACAGTGTCTGGACATTTGGTGTATGACAAGCGAACCATCGCAACATACTTGTGACATCCCCTCTACGTATGCACCACTTGAAGACAATCACATGGTGACAGTCACCCATGTTAACTCTCTAGATCCCCTATATTCTCGCATTTTCCACTGCGATGAAGATATCTTGGAGGAACTCACTACCCCCTACTTCCCATGGAATGCACTCCATCACAGAGCACTTTTTCTCTCACAGGAATCCTTTGACCCTCCTAGATAGGCCTCCATATGTGCAATCGAAACCAAGTATTTTATCCCATCAAGGCAGATAGACTGGTTCAACAACACTATCCCTGCCCCCGATGATTTTGAAGAAGGAAACATGGCCAATATCTTCCCCACTGTCAAAATCGACATTTCCATCAAACTGAGAATCACAGAAGAAATCACCATTGGCGCTGCATGCTACCCTGAGGAAGTCACAACTTACAAGCTCTCTTTCAGGAATACCGGGATATTTTTTTCTAGTCATATACAGATATGCCCGACCTCTATCCTTCTATCGTCGAACATCACATTGACACATGGCCAGATTTCACCCCAGTCCATCGAAAGAAATGCCCACTTCACCCATCCAAATATGTGACTATCAAATCCAATATTGACAAGTTACACACCATAGGGTTCATTTACCCCATCGCGTATACCTCATGGGTTTCCAACCCAGTCCCCATTAACAAAAAACAGGGCATTATTCGCATCTGCACTGACTTTCACGATCTCAACCATGCTTGTCCCAAAGACAACTTCCAAACCCCTTTTATCGACCAAATTATCGATGATTGTTCTATCCATGACACCTTGTCCTTCATGGATGGGTTCTCCGGCTACAAGCAAATCCAAATCCATCTAGCACATGAGTATAAAACTGCATTTACTACCCCATGGGGTACTTTTTCTTATCGCGTCATGCCTTTTGGGCTCAAAAACGTGGGAGCAACATTCCAACGGGCCATGACTTATGTTTTTCATGATCTTTCTCACATCATCCTCGCTTACTTGGATGACCTCACTGCATGATCCAAGAAACAAACTCAACACTTAGACGACTTATGCATTATCTTTCAACAATGTTGCCAGTACAATATCTGCTTGAACACTCTCAAGTGTGTATTTTGCGTCACTGATGGACACCTTCTTGGGTTCATTGTCTCCCAACATGGCATCACAGTAGACCCCCTCAAGGTCCACGCCATCATTGAAATTCCACCATCTAGGAATTTACGCCAACTACAAAGCCTACAAGGCAAAGCCAACTTTTTATGCCGCTTTGTCCCAGATTATGCCACTTGCATGCATGGTTTCCTTTGCTTACTGCGTCATGATATTCCATTTTTATGGGATGAGCATGCCCAAAATACTTTTGATGATTTAAAAGAAGAACTATCCAATGCCCCTTTGATTAGTCGTCCATACTATGATCGTGATTACATCCTCTACTTATCATCCTCAGCCGTCTCAGAAGCAGGAGTACTCGTCCAACTAGGGGATGATGGACGAGAGCATGTTATTTATTACATCAGTAAAAATATTTTAGGACCACCCCTGAAATACAATCATGATGAGAAACTAGCCCTTGCAGTTGTCCTCGCAGTCTAGAAACTACGTCATTATATCTTGCTTCACACTACCAAAGTCGTGGAAGATTCTAACCCTATGCAGTACTTGCTTAATCGATGATAGATTAATGGAAAATTTTCCCGATGGATCATCATCCTTCAGGAATACGACCTAGAGTTTTCAACTCCCAAAAGAAAGAAATCACTTGTTCTCATCAAACTCTTCACGATGTTTCCCTCACATGCTAAAGGTTCACCCGTCAATTTGTATTTTCCTGATGAACACCTCTTCTACATCCCCTCGGATGACCCTTGGTATGGCGACCTTCTCATCTACCTTCAAACATATAATTTTGGGTCTCATCTCTCTCAATATGATCATTGGCATGTTCTCCATCAGGCCCCTCGATACCTCCTTATCAGTGATGTTTTATACTGATGTGGGGTCGACACCATACTTCGCCAATGTCTAACCATCGATGAAGCAGACAGAGTCTTGAATGATTTCCATAGCAGCACTTGCGGCGGCCACCTCTCAGGTATGTCCACCACCCAAAACATCATTTGAGTAGGATACTTATTGCCCACATTGTTTCATGACTGCATACATGTTGTAAAGTAATGTGACAAATTCCATCTCTATGAAAACAAAGCACGAGCACCACCCTCTTTTCTACATCCAGTCATCACCATCGGCCCCTTTTGAAAATGGGGCATAGACTTCATGACTTGCAATCCTCCATCTAGTAATGGACACAAGTACATTGTCATGGTTGTAGATTACTTTATTAAATGGGTTGAATCCATGCCTACCTTCAACAATACCGCTGACACCGCAGTGCGGTTTTTCTTCAACCACGTCATTACCCTTTTCTAAATTCTACTACAATTGGTCTCTGATCACGATAAGCACTTTGAGAATGATATCTTCGTCAAAATATCCTCAAAATTAGGCTTCTCCCATGAGTTTTCCTCCCCATACTACCCTCAATCCAATGGACAGGTCGAGGCTGTCAATAAAGTCCTCAAAATCATGTTGCAACGTAACGTCAACAAACATAAAACCAACTGTCATCATATGTTGTTTTCAACATTATGGGGTTATCGCACAATAGTCAAAATTTCCATTGGTTTTACATCGTTTCATCTCGTCCATGGGATCGAATCCACCCTCCCCATTGAGTGAAAAATTCCCACGTTGTGCACTATCATCGAGCTATTACCTGACACTTCTCCAGTGGAGCAGCGCTTGCTAACCTTAGATTCGTTGGTTGAAGATCATCGATCTTCTTTACAGAACAATGAGGTAGCTAAAAAATGGTCCAAGGCCACCTTTTACCACCATGTCAACCTTCACTCATTTAACGAAGGAGATATCGTCCTAGCCTACGATGTCGCTCACAATACTCTTGGTCATGGAAAATTCTAGTCATTATGGCATGGACCCTACATTGTCCAACATTTCCTCACTAAAGGTTCATACATCTTGGCCTCTCTAGAAGGCTATCCTCTCAAAGAAACCATCAATGGGTTGTACTTAAAGAATTTTTATGCCTAAGCATAACCATCCTACACTAGGATTTTTCTTTGTACACATTTGTAGAGATTTTAGTCTTCTTTTTTCACCTCCACGCCTCATGTATGATCTACCATTTGTGTTATTTACAGATGCATCCTCCATCAACCTACCACATTGGTTACGCTGACAGTGCTAGCCACTGGACACAGAATCTCTCTTCGGCTTCTTCGGCCCTCTATACCCCCTCACATGAACTACTCCACTCCAGCAGTATATGTTTGGGCTTAGCCAACAAAAACCAAGAAGAATATGACGCCGTCATTGGTCTCCTCACCGAGGCCAGTCACTACCAAATTCATCACCTTAGCATTTTGTTAGATTCCCAGGTTGTTTTCCTATAGCTCAACAATGTATACCGTGTCCATGATCCTTGCCTCTTTCACAAATACCTGCAAGTTAGACTCTTATCTCGAAACTTTGATTCCATTACATTTACACATATTCCACGACAATTTAATCAAATAGCAGATAATATGACTAACTATTGTCCCTTGACCAATTTTTGGATAGCTTTCATAAGGTTTGACCTATTTTGGGACTTCGACAGGCTGTCAAAGGTGGAGCGCAAGATGAAGTGGAGATCGCAGGATCTCGACCCCTTTTTAGGGATTTTTGGGTTTTGGGCTTATGTAATGGGTATGGGAATGTCATCCCATGGGTTTACCCATGTTTAGGCCCTTTTGCAATATATAAATAGAAAGCTAGGCGATGAAAAGAATATTCAGTTGATAGCCAATGGCTAAGTACCCTTTTGGCTAAGTGAAAATCCAATATGTGTGATTTGGCTTTGTGCACACTGTGTAAGACTTGTAGAGCTAAGTGAAAGTGATTGTAAGAGACTGTGTAAAGGCTCTATGTTGTAACCTAGCTCTGGGAAGGAGGATCTGGTGAAGTGCACATATATCTCCCATCCTATGCGGAGTAGGATCTTGTGGCTCTGTGCATGTATATGATTGGCAAAAGATAATAAAGAGAAGAAGAGTTGGTGGATGTAGCCCCGGGCTAGGCGTGAACCACGTATATCCTGTGTTATGGTTTCTTTGTGCTTTATGGTTGTTTTATGGTTCATATGATTTATGCTTAGTATAGTAATGTATGTTTCAATGCATTTGATATGATAGCTTAGTGCCTAATGATGTGAATAGTATGCTAGATCTGACCTATGTTGATGTGCTTAGTGCTTGAATATATTGGATCTGGGTAAATCCTGCACTGCTATGTAATTATGGTTTTATCTATGAAGTGAATACTGTGAACGATAACTACTAAGTGTTATGTTAAGGTGTTGTAATCACAGATCTGTGTCCCAGCTAAGGTTGCAGACATCTGAGTCCTACAACCACCCTTGCCTCTACCTCGGGTGAGACTTCATATGCTTCGCAGGTGTTGTCGAAAGGGCTGGTAGTTAGGGTTTTTTTGGTGCGTTGTTTAAGCGTTGAACCCTGGGTCTGCCCCTGTGCCAACAAATGGTTTCGTTGCCCGAACCTGAAACTGTGATTGCTGGGAACTGATGAAAAGAGAAAACTATGTGCGTAGATCTGTTTCCCTAGTGCGCAGTACTCTACTTGATTGGTGAAGCTCTGTGATAAGAAGAAAAGTATGATCTGAAGAAAAGAGGTAAGATCTTGAAGCTTTGTGCTCTGATAAAGGTAAGAACAGTGAAAGTTTTTAATGAAAAAAGGTAAGATATGTGGAAATTTTTGTTTCGAAAGTATGGATATAGGTATGATTGATAAAAAATTTCCTAGTCTGAAAACTAGGGCACAACTAGAAGAAAAAAGGTTTGATATGAGTAGATCTGATAGAAATAATGA
>CBVK0100794709.1:0-11258 GCA_900067695.1 Picea abies | reverse complement strand
TGGATGAGACGTTTAAATTTAATGGAGGTTTGATCGTCTTGGTACACCCCCTGGTAACCATCATGTTAGCTCATGGTTTCATGTTCGGGCATGAGAGAGAATTTAAATCACTATAGTGTCAGTAATTCTTCATGGATATGGGATTTTGGTTCATCGATAGTGAAGAGAACTAGGAATTCATAGGCTTGGTGGGGAAGGAATCCTAGTGGAGTAATTTAGTGCAAACAATAGGGGAGGAAGACTAGAATTGGGGGACATGTCAGCAAAGATCCATTCTGCTTATAATAAACCCAACCCCCTAAGTACCCTTCTTAGGGATGGGGTATTAAAATTTCTCTTTTCCTCAATCATCTCGAAACCTCTTCTCGAGGGTAACATCATATTCTTCTCATTGAGAGCTTTCCAATGACTATCATCATACTCAAAACTGAGCTTTGGATCAAAGGTTATGGCCTTCCAAAGTTCTCGAGCATCATTGGTCAGGTGCCACCTCATTACCACGTGGAATCCATGTGGTTGCCCATCCCAAGTGTCAATCAACCCACGGTGGAGATCTCTCCACCCACAAATCCTATGCTTGATAATTAAAGCACCCATTCAAAGGTATGAGCTCGACAGGGACCCACTCCCAATTCCTTCAATCAAATACAAGCTACCATGCATTACACTTAGGTACATAGACATTCCCCATCAGCATGACATCAGCAAGATGTCGCCTTCCCTCTTAACCTCACTTAGATGAGACCCTACAAAGATCTACAACTGAGAATTGATCTCATCTTATTCTGATTAATGATCCAGATTGTAAATCGAGCCTTTCTCATTGAAGTGCCTTAATGGAGGACACTCCAACCATTGACTATGATGGTTCCTCCACGATCAATGGTCGAGATCTAACGTCTACGGATTTGACAATCTAGATCACCGTCGAATCCCTAAGGATTTCACAACCTTCAGGAACCACTCCTGCTTCGTCAACCATCGGGATAGTGACACTTGTCACTCCTAAGGACATGCAAGTTACCCTGTTAGAACGTTGCATCGTCAGGGCATCATCTTCTATCTCTTCGTGCTTATATGTTAAGGCATGGATCCGAGGATTGGAACCTTGTTCCTCGCACATAGCATTAATGGTAACAATTATTTATGGTGTGAACTCTGAGAGATCAATGGCTCACTTTAACTTGGATTATCCCCGATCAGAGTCCCTTACGACCTCACACTTCGATAGACTCTCGTTTCTCATATATAGTCTAGGATTTTCCTGGACATCTCACCGGAGGATCTAAAAGCTCCTATTCACTCGGTTTCATCCTCTCCAGGCATCATAGCCTTCTTCGAAGAAGGGTCGAGATCTATCCGCTAAGCCAAATCAACGGTAGTGTTGTATCCCGACTCACACACTGGATTTTTTTTTCTCATGTTTACAGCCCAAAAATTGGACTTAGCCATTCAAGGGAAACTTCTAAATGTTTTCCAAGGTTTTTACTGGGCCTTCTTGGCCTTCAGCTTACTCAGGAAACTACTGTGGTGTTCTTCTCCTTCCTCTGATGAAGATTTACATCCCACAACCCTTCATCTTCCACACAAGAGGATTATGCGCAGGGCTTAAGGTTACTATTTTGCTTACAACAAGCACGAAGCCTATTACTTGGAACTCATATGAAGAATTTATTCCCCATAACCATTTGTGTTAAGGAGAGGAGAATAAACACAAGGTTTATCAACCTTCATTAGCCTTCAACATGCCATTATTGTAGTATTCCATTTATCTTAAATATTATTATCCATCTCTTAATTTATGTAGTTGTATTTTCTTCATAGATATCACTCTACTGTAGAGACTCTACTAGACACAGGAAGCTCAAATATACAGTTCCAAATTTTTTCAAATATGAGGACTCACATTAAACACAGTCGTTCAGATGAACTTACCAAGGAACCAACATTAATTTCATCAATTTCAAGCAAGCACAAATATATCACATCCATATGCATCCATGTAATTTCCCTACTCAATACACGAGGTGTAAGGAATACTTACCTATTACAAGATGTATCCAACCAATTAACTATGGGTGATTTCTTTTCTACCCAACAATAGGCTCCGCAAGCTTAGTCACTTCAGCAACAAGCCACCCCTGTGCCAAGCCATAATACCACCAAGGATTTCTCTATGCTCACCTCTCCTAGCTTGGGCCTCTTTGAGGTTTATCAGATTCTTCTCCGTAATCAAGCTCATGGACCCTCAGCTCAGGTTGGGTTCTTGGTTTTTCAGACCATTCATGCGACCCCTTCCTTTCTTTTAATACCCTTTTCCTCCTTTTTCATGTGCATATTTTCTCCCTCGAAGGTTCTTCACCTATCCCCCTTCCTTCTGTTAGAAGGCACTCGTGGGTCAGTCATCAAAAATCGTGAGGTGTTTTCCTGTTGTCCTCTAGCTAACGGCTTATGCCACCTCAAGCATCCCCCCCCATAATTCCATTCATTGAGGGTGGTTGGTTGTTCAACCACTAGTCCTCCATTATTAACTGATTTTGCCTTAAAATTGGAGTGAAGGGAAGTGATTGAATATTTCCAAATTAATTCTTCAGCAAGGAGGATTGGGTTCTTTTAGTTGAATAGAATGATTATATGCCTAATCATTCTAACCAAACAAAATACATTTACAATGTTTATATGCCATTGCATGGGAATCATCAATTATGATTAATTACAAGTTGGGGAAACAGGGGGTGTTACAATCCCCTCCCCCTTCAAGGAACCCCATACTTGATGTTCTTCTCAGGAACACCTACCATGCTTTGTCTTTCAGCTGCTTTAGCAATGTAGTTCATCTTCTTGTTTTGGTCCTTTCTAGACTCTTGGAATTTAGCACTTGAATACAACCATCTCAGACAACAAGCATATTAATTTCACAATTTCATGCATAAACATTTTATCATTGTTCAATTCAAAAGGATCAATTTGCATATCAACACAGTACTTATCTGTACAATTTCATGGATCCACATCTAGTTGGTTGTCTTGCTAACATGGATCGCTACCTTCCTTGACATACCCATTGTGTGCATGATCCCAGTCAACAAATGGAAAAGTTTTAAAGACTCAACCAAGTTCTTTCACAAGAGTTATCGAAGTCTCCCCTTCCTTGGGGTCACTCACCCTCCAGGCCCAGGCTCAGGCATCCCCTTCTCTACTATACAGTCCCTCGGGTGATCCATCTTTCCTTTCCAAGGATTTCTCGCACAAGAAGAGTTCTAGAGACTTTTCTCGCAAAAGAAGAGTTTTAGAGACTTCGTTGAGTCTTGCAGCTGAGGTATCCCTCATGCTTTCTCTGTGTAGGCATCTCTTCGGCCCATGTTACCACAACACAAAATTTTTATGGTGATCATGGCTTATTACAAAGTTCTCTTGTCACAATGGTGGCCCTCTTCCATGCTTTCTTATTTGGCATCCACCATCTATCCTCCCTGGACAAATATTTTCATCTCACCTATGTTCATATGCATACAGAAATTTGTGAGATATTTTCATTAATTCATCCAAAAAGAATTAAAATATGTTACCACATATTTTAAATTTCACAATTTCATTTCATTTTCAGATTTGTTCCATATTGGAACCAGAGTTCACAAGAATGAGATTTCTTCTCATAATAGTTTGGCTCTTTAAAATCAACAAACATTGGTCTTCCTCATGGGCTTGCAATATTTCCATTTCCCAAACCCTCTTTACTGCAATTCAATATTTACACAACCAAAAAAACTGTTAATTTCTCATGCATATATATTCTCGTTGCAAATTTACAATGTCATCACAAACAAATTTTTTTTAGTAGTCTAAGAGTTGCATCACCTTTATCTAAAATACAAAGGAAACATCATTATTTACATATGCATCACTTCAACATACCAAACTTTTCCAATGCAATTCATCATTAAATGAATTTAATCAATGTGTCAATGCCCATGGCCACATTCACACATAACATATCCTTGCATCGGTTTTAGATTATTACTTTTCATGTTAGGCACTCTTGTCGTGGTGTGTTGGAACTCAGCCAACCTCTCACCACATGGATTGTTTATCCACATTCATTATTATAGTAGGGTTGTTCTTCCTTCTTTGGTCTGATCATATCCTAACTCAGGACACAATAATCTGAAGGTTTCTCATGAATGCATTCAAGCATTCTCTCTTCACTAGTAATCAAGGTGCCAACATTTATGGCCATCTAATTCCTCTTTCTACTTTTATTATGACTCTATAAAATATTGGAAGGTTCTCCTTCCCTACTGGGAAATCCGTTGCCTACCCTCTAATGAAAACATGCATTTCCTCAATGTATTCAATCAACGTGCTACTTATGAGCAATTTTGTTCCCAATAATTCTCGATGGGTAAATGCACTGATGACACATTTTCTCATGAACTTTCTTGCAAGGATCTTAATCATCCTTGGATGTCAGAGTTCATACCTCTCATCATTCAGGTTCTTCTTCCTAAATCTTACCCTACATGGTTATCAATGGCATACAACAACCATTCAAAATCATTTTCATATCATTGAAATAATAAAATATTTCAGAAGGGATTTTTGCCCAATCCCTTTCAAACCTTATGCCACATAGGCATGAACAATTTTATACATTTTATGGCTGCCAACACCTTCTCTGACCTTACCTCATCGGTTGTGCTTCATGGGACTCCTAAGCCCCTTCAACATTCTTTTCTATCAACAATATTTTGTAATTATCGTCTTCCTGAGGTTTTCCATCATTGGCAGATGTCTTCCCAAACAACTTCAATATTTTCCTACATACAACATACATCATCACATTCACAATCATATCAGTTGTCATGTAAAATAAAAATGTATGTATTATAACATTTAAATCAATAAAGCATTTTCAGATATGCCCCAACATATCTCTATGCACTCTATCACATCATCATCCATGTTCTCCTAAGTGTAAACATAAAAATATTTTAGTTGTTTTTATAATCATGCAACTATCAGCATTAACATGCCAAAACACTTACATGCATCAGCATATCAATTTCTCATCCTAGAGAAACACCATCAACGACACGAAAGGATTCAAGGGACTCTTCCCTTTTTTCCAACTCCTTCTACATAGCCTATAACTTTCATCCCAACTGAGTTATTTCTAAGGCCTCACTGCTTTTACTTAACATGGCTCAATCAAGCTTATTCATTTAAACACACTTATTAGCTTACTTTCCTTTCACCAGTTGTACTTGTTTTTGCAGTTGTCCTTTTAAAGCATACAACTCTATCTCATTATTCATAGTTTTAGAGTGAGAAGAGTCTTAGTCCTTTTCTCTTTTTCTTTTTTTTTAACTAAGGAAATCTATCCCTCCTGGGATTTGCTACTCTCTTCCTTGAGCAGTCTCAGTCAAGTTCATCTTGACCTTTCTCAATAAATCAGTATGCTACAATAGCAAACTTTTAGTTCACAATGAATTATGAACCTGTGCATTCTGCACATTACCCTTAGGGATCAGGATGGTCAACATTCATTTGCATATCTTTCACTCATGCACGATATTTTAAAATGTAATCCAGGATTCGTGTACAAATAAACTTTGTAATATATTATCTAATTTTCCAACAATCATTAAGATTATGACTTTGTTATCCTGACAAAGTTCTCACACAGTTCCTCCACATGGAATTGTCTCATCATGCAACTTCCTTATTGCATATATGTCACTATCTAAGATGACCTCAACCTCAAATCATCTTCAACTTTGTCATTTCAGATTCTTTCCCAATATTCCATAAGGAATATAAGCTTACACTCTTATTATGCATTTCAAATTTACAATCAAATAAGCATCCTTATGTTAACATTTTGCTTTCAATTTGTTCTTTCATGCACTTAATCACTTGCATTAGCATGTTGTATGTGTCCACCACCGACACACTCCACAATTTCCACATTGCATTTTTTCAATTTTCATTTCACTCATGATTGTTCACAATCATTTACATGAACTTTCTCAAAGGCACAATCATATAGTCACCTATTCATTACAGAGCATCCCTACTCATTTACTCTTTCATCAATTTCTACTAGCCTTTCCTGAGGAAATGGAACGCATCCCCCTCGAACTCTTATTCAAAACAAAACAATCATGACTCTTTAGAGTAGAGTCAACCATGCATTCATGGCATTTCCAATCCATGCAAGTACAAATCTTGCCCCACACCTCATTTATTTAGGTAGTCATACCATGCCCTTAGCCTTTGTGTGTGTGTGTGCGTGTGCGCGCATGCACGTGCGCGACTTGCATATTTTGTATCATTCAAAACTCATTTATTAGATCTTTAATTCATATCAACCCTTATTACATATGCATACATGGATATTTAGTGTGCAATTTCACTACTTGCATCTTTTCCATGCCATTCCTACACGATGGTACTTTGAACTTTAAAATCAATTTCCTATGGCAAGTCTCACATGAATAATCATAATTATGTTTCCTTTTCTCATGGCAATAGCCAGCAAGAAGTCACTCTCGTCCAACTACTATAAAAGCATTTATAGTTCAAAATACAACTGGGTATTTACAACATTACCCAGGGCAGTAAGATGCCCAAATCCAACTTTCTTTCATGCTGAAAAACATTCTTTTAACTCGGGATTGGTCATAATCATTCACATGAACACTTAAAGGCATTATCACAATCATATTGCTTTCTTTCACAATGGAGAGGAAAAACAAACAGGTAATTATTTCATTTTCCAAGGCATCCAAATAACAATGTCGCCTCTCTTCATGCCTCAAATCTCTCTTGGTCAACAAATTATTACAAAGGAGGTTCTTTTTCAGACTTTCTCTCACTACCACTTGAGCCTATCAATTCATAATAATGTGGCTTCCATCCACCAACTCGACCCATTGGTCATCTTGAAATGCCCCATCATTTCCTTATCAGAATTTATGTAAGCCTTTCATTAGTCATTACAACCTTATCTTCATAAGGCAATAACCATTAGCATTATCAACATTTCATTCATGTTGTTACGTTTCCTTCTAACATTAGGTCATTATCACAATGCCCAATCAGCAGGCTATAGTCTACAACCAACCATAGATTATCACAATTCTATATGCATGTTTTATACATGCTCACTCATTTCCATATGTATTACAACACATTCACATCTTACACCTTCATGCATAAATAAGTACTCAAGTCAATAGGTGTGCATACATTTATTTGTATATCCATGGGCTCATAAATTGGCTCATATGTTCAAGCCATTTCACCTTATTTATGAGGACTATGGATAGTCCAAAGGACTCCTTTTTCTTTTGCTTAAATAGGTTTTTCTAGTCACAGGTTTCATCTGGTACAGGTCAAGCAGACTGGCCTTACAAATTTTCCATCGGTCCTTTGATCATGAGGAATTTCATATACAGGGTTTAGTCTATTATGTAAGCAGTAATTAATACTGATAAGGATTATATCAATCCCTACTAAGTTCCTTTAACCACAAGGAAATTTTCCATAAGGCTTTTAGCCCTTACATACACAGTCACCACAATCGTAAGAGACTATTCCTATCCAGTGGTTAGACAACATTACACTTGAGCAAATCAGCTCAACTCATCCATTCTCAGATCTCATGCAGCTTTATAACAAGGTTTAACCATTTTCAATCATTCACATTCAGGTATTACCCTAAGTGCTTATCAACACATTCCCACTTCTATAAGAATAACCATCACTCCACCCAGTCAACAATTTAATCCTTCTGATGAAGTCATCACACTAAGATTTTTATTGTAAAAATCTAAAACAATAGAAACATTTCAATATGCATTCCTTCTCCTCAAGGAGTCAATGTGGATAATAAGTAAACTTTTAATGTAGAGAAAATTATTTTAAAGAGGTTGATATTCTACCTTAATAGACTAGTCCTTTGCTTGATCTATATCCCATCCAGGCCTAGTGTTGTAGCATGCTCTGATACCACTTTGTAACACACCCAACCCCCCTAAGTACCCTTTTTAGGGATGGGGTATTAAAATTTCTATTTTCCTCAATCATCTCGAAACCTCGTCTTGAGGGTACCATCGTCTTCTGTTTGTCAAGAGATTTCCAACGACTGTCATCATGCTCAAAACTGAGCTCTGGATCAAAACTTATGGCCTTCCAAATTTCTTGGGCCCATTGGTTGGGTGCCACCTCATTGCCACGTGGCATCCCAAGTGTCAATCGACATGGCATAGTCATGGCTCTGACGTGGCACTGGTCACATGGTTCATTGAGCCCTAGTTCCAATCCCATGGAACCTCTAGTAGTCGTCGTCAGTATTTTATTTCCATGGGTCATAAAGACCCAACCAAAAGTTTTGATGACGATCTATTAGTCAGGCTTATTCTAGATCCGACGGTCCTCATACCACTCATTCAATGACTCTAATTGAGTCGGTGATTCTAAAGGCCACCATGCTTAATTCCCACTCTTCCATTCTTTTGTTCTCCGACAACATTACACTTGGATCAATGGACCAAATTCACTGGCCCGCAGATCCACTGATCCTCATCACATCGTTGATGCCTCCATCGTCATCAGAATTCTTTGCCAACACATAGCCTTGTCATACCTTCCATCTATGATGAACAATCTAGATCTCTCTGCTCGTAGATCTAACGGTTGGCAATTGCAAACAACCATCCAATGGTATGGACCCAACAAGACCCACCCTTGACCTTATGATGAACCAGATGTTGACACCTATCGTCCTCCGGATGCACTGACATACCACGTCACTCATGACATCATTATCCATTCTATAATCTGTAAAGGGTTATTCAAAAATCTATAGTGGAGATTAACTCCAACCCACCACTGATCAACAAATCTTATTACATCATCGATGCCTTCATCGTGTTCTATACCACCACATAGCCTTTCCTCCCTTTCAAACTTCAACGAATAACCCATATTTTCTCAGATTTTCACCTACGTGTGCCAAATCCTCTTGACACGTGGCATCATTGCCACCTGACATGAGGCATCCGTATTTTCCACAAAAGCTCACCTATAGGTACCAAATCACTATGCCACATGGCACCTTCTATGCTTGACACATGGCACTATCCATGTCATCCTATTGAGCCCTTAATTAAATTGGAGTTTTAAGGCCCTTCTCGCCCAACAGGTTCCATGCTCGACCCATCAGCCAATCAACTATCGCCATGCATCATCATAAGGGTCACATAAGTTGCCACGCTAGTATTCCCCATCATTGTACTCCTTTATTTCCCTGCAAGAATGATCATAGATCCAACGGTTGAGGTATTTTCTTGGACTCTACCTAATCTATGGTCAAAATCGCCCATTAGAGCCTTACCATCAAAGTGCCTACACCTCGGCGTCCTAGGTTACTCCGAGTACCAATATCTGACGAAAAACACTACTCTAAATCTGATGGTTCAGATCCTTTCCTGCAGACACTCCGATAGATCTAACATCTTGGGTTTGTTCTAATATCTATGTCGTTAGAGTCCCTCATCAACCCCACACACAATAATTGTGACAGCATAATCTCCGATCAATGGTGGAGATCTCTCCACCCATAGATCCTACCCTTGATAATTAGAGCGTGCATTCAAAGGTCTAAGATCGATAGGGACCCACTCCCAATTCCTTCAACCAAATGTAGGTTTCCATGTATTTCCCTTGGGTATGTAGACATTCCCCATCAGCATGACATCAATAAGATGTCACCTTCCCTCTTAACCTCACTTAAAAAAGACCCTATAGACATCTACGACTCAGAATTGGTCTCACCTTATTTTGATTAATGGTATAGATTGTCCCTTGGGCCTTTCTCATCGGAGTGCCTTAACAGAGGACACTCTGACCACTTACTTCGTTGGTTCCTCCATGATCAACGACAAAGATCTAACGTCTCCATATTTGACAGTCTAGATCATTGTTGATTCCCTAAGGATTTCACATGCTTTCAGAATGACTCCTGCTTCGTCAACCATTCAGCTAGTAACACTTGTCACTCTTAAGGACATGTGGGTTGCCCTGATGGCACGATGCATCGTCAGTGTGTCATCTTCTCTCTTTGTTCCTTGCACACAACATCAACGGTCACAATTCTTTATGGTGTGCACTCTAAGAGATCAATGGCTCACTTTAACTTGGAGTCACCCCCATCAGGGTCCCTTACGACCTCACACTTCGATAGACTCTCATTTCTCATCTATGGTCCAAAATTTTCCTAGACGTCTCGTCGAAGGATCTAATGGCTCCTATTGACTTGGGTTACATCCTCTCAAGGCATCATATCCTTCTCCGACGAAGGGTCAGGATATATCCACTAATACAAATCAATGGTTGCTCTATATCCCGACTCACACACAAGATTTTTTTTTCATGTTTACAGCTCAAAAATTGGAATTATCCATTCAAGGGAAACATCTAAATATTTTCCAAGGTTTTTATCGAGCCTTCTTGGACTTCACCTTACTCATGAAACTACTACAGTGTTCTTCTCCTTCCTCTGATGAATATTTACATCCACAACCCTTCAAATTCCACACAAGAGGATTATGCAGGGCTTAAGGTTCCTATTCCATTTACAGCAAGCACGAATCCTATTACTTGGCACTCATATGAATATTTTACTCCCCATAACCATTTGTGTTAAGGAGAGGGGAATCAACACAAGTTTTATCGACCTTCATTGGCCTTCAACATACCATTATTGCAGTATTCCATTTATCTTGAATATTATTATCCATCTCTTAATTTATGTACTTATATTCTCTTCACAGACATCACGCTACTGCAGAGACTCTGATGCACACACAGGAATCTCAAATATACAATTCCAAATTTGTTCAAATATGAGGACTCACATTAAACACGGTTGTTCAGATGCAAGAACTTACCAAGGAACCAACATTAATTTCATCAATTTCAAGCATGCACAAATATAGCACATTCACAGGAATCCATCTAATTTCCCTACTCAATACATGGGGCATAAAGAATATTTATATATTACAAGATGTAGCCAACCAACTGATTGTGGGTGATTTCCTTTCCACCCAACCATAGGCTCTACAAGCTCATTCGCATCGGAAACAAGCCACCCATGTGCCAAGTCATGATACCACCAAGGCATTCTCTACGCTCACCTCTCCTAGATCTGGCCTCTTTGAGGTTTATCAGATGCTTCTCCAACATCAATC
>CBVK0100794706.1:0-10627 GCA_900067695.1 Picea abies | reverse complement strand
TCAAGACATATAAGAAAAAGTATTATGTGGTTTTCTCCCAATTTGGGTTTCCACGTAAAACATTGGTGTACTATGTATGTGTGTGATTGTTTATTTCTTATTGCTCTTTATTGGATAATAATTCTACATTGATATAACATTTGAAGAAAAAGGATTATAATTACGCTATTATTGATTTACCCCCCCTCTCAGTAATCCAACAAGGGTGACATTTAGTAATGTTTGAAAAAAAAAATTATCAATTAAGGATCTTAATGTTTCTCTCCCTTTCTTACATCACCCTTTATTTTCCATGTAAAATTTATTGGGGAAAACCTCAGAGCACTTCCTCTCATTTTGAGGATGGTACTGTTATCTCTTGAAACTGTATGGTTCCAAGGTAACTTGAAACAATACAATGTTGTTGTATATTGTCTCCCTGCACTTCGGGTCAGTGCTTCCTAACTATGGGGGAATCCCTATAGGAGTTTAGGATTCACACTACAATGCAATAAATGATCAGTAACACCGAAATCAAACTTTAAGCTCATTGTCCTAAAGAAATATGTGCATAATAGTTAAAAAACAACAAACAATAAGTGATTAAATGATTGAAATATAACATGGGAAATTTATCATTGATTTAGACAACTTTTGTAATGTGATTACACTATGAAAATGTGCTAATATAACTGCAGAATTGAATTTATAGCAAACTATAAATTCATTGTTATGAAGCTAAACAGGCATGGAAATCTATACAAAAAATAAAGACGAAGTTGGGCATGAAACTCAATGCAATTGTGTTACAAAAACACCATTATCTAACTGCATAAAACAAAAATTACAATGAAGAGTTATTATTGTTTTAGTAAACTAAATGATGTTGTTTTATGTATTTTTATGTTTTTTAATGCACAGAAATTGAGAAAAATGTAAGTATTTTCTTTGTTTATGCAGTAAGATTAAAATTACAGTAGTCTTGGATTAGATGTTCCCTTTCCTATTTTATATTTGTATAGATAGGATGACATGAAAAAATTGAGGGTAGAAAACAAAAGATGTTTGAAAAGGAAATGAAAATCGGTGGAATATTAAATTGGAAATTATTTGGACAATTGTATTTGTCGAAGAAGACTGCAAATGGCTTATATTGGCACTATGTCTTTTTGCAATCAATTAATAAGATTTTGAAATCATTCCAAAGGAGCCACGTAAATGGTTCAATAAATAGAAACCATAGAGGTTTATCCTACGAAATATGTTTCTCAAAGACAAAATAGGAATTTATGAGACCATATAATGATACAAATATTATGGTAGTATGTCATTTTAAATGTCGTCTTGGAAAACACAAGTTCTTTGTTTTAGGAATTGTTGGACAAATTTTGTGTAAATGAGGTTATTGAGTATATAGTTAGTTTTATCATTATTATTTTGGTTAAAAATAACATATAATCCATAATGTTCTAACAATTTATTAATTTATATCTTTTGTAGAACATACTATCAAGTTTGATCCACCAAACGAGTATCTTTCAAGAAGTCTCGCTTTTGAAGAAGTCATAGATACGCTATTGTTTTCATGTCTATATCCACCTATTGAAATTCCCTGACCTATGGTTACCATCGTGGGGAGGTCGAAAAGAAGGAAGTTTGACTCATGAATAGTCAATGAAATATTTGGAAAATTCATTGATGTAGATGATTTTCATGTACTTGTCCCAAAGTTTGATGTTGTTGAGAGTATGGAGACATTTTTTGTCATGGACTAGATGATCAATGATCATCATGTATTAGTGAATATTCAACTGGAAAGTCAAATGTATTGTGATAGTACTTGACTTTTCATATTTTTTATATATAATATTTATGTGGTTCAAATAATATGTTTGTACTTGATCTTATTTATAGTATTGTTAATTAATGATGCAAGTTTACATGTTTATATAAATTTGATTTATTTCCATAGATTCAATTGCATATATGAAATTTCTATTTATTTTTTAAGTATATAATTTTATGTATAATTAGTTTCATTGATATTAGATCAACATCAACATTGTATGACATTTTTTAAAATTATTCACATCATATTAATTTATATTGAATAACAATGATGAAAGAAAATAAAATGAATATAAAATTAGTAAATTAGTAATAAACATAATGAAAAAGAAACTACTAAACCAAAGATACTACTATTATTTTAGTTGTGTTATAAGAGAATGGGATTATACTACTTGCATAGTGCTTTATAATGTGACTAAATATACAAGTAAAAATGATAAAAAAAAAATAATGACTAAATAAACTAATAAATATGCTACAAGATGACAACAGTTAATGAGTAATTAAACTAGTAAATGTATGACAAATTTGTGACAATTAATGACCAAATAAACAAGTAAATGTACTACAAAATGGTGACATTTAATGACTAAATAAACGAGTAAATGTACTACAAAATGGTGACAATTAATGACCAAATAAATGAGTAAATATATTACAAGATGATGAATCAAGTCAACCAATTAATGACTAAGTGAGATATGACTAAACGTTAGTCGGGGGGAAAGAGACTGCAAATTTGCCACCATTAGTCACCGACACAAAAATAGTAGTTTATATCCAAATTTTAGTTGTTTTTTTAGTAACAAATTAACCAATTTGTACTAGTGTATCAAATTGAGAGAATAATAGTACAATTCCTCGAAAGTATACATTAAATAAAGTCAAAACTAGAAGCAATATACCTTAAGAGAGTATGCAACCATGCCTGGAAGGATTGTAAACCTATCAACATAGATCCATCTTAACCTCGGATCTATCAAGCACCAAGAGGGATCAAATCTCTCGAGGTGAAAACATTTAACCTTTCCTCAAGTTTTGCACCTTGAAAGATTTGATCCCTCTCAAAACTTGATAGATCCGGGGTAAGATGCATCTATGTTGGTTCGTGATCAATCAATTATATTATTATATATATACATTTTCTCTTTATTTATCTAATTTCAAAATTTACTCTTACCTTTACTTCAAAAAGAATTTTTTTAATACAAATTATATGCAATTGTTCATCCAAATCCTTTTCTTAAATTATTTCGTAGATGTTGAGATGGAAACTCACTTCATATACTCAACCATGTTACTCTTTCAATGGTGACATGTAAATATCATTGTTTTAAATTAGATAAATATTATTTATTATTTCTTTTGTACCACTTAATTCTTAGTATCATTTACATGCACTAAGTACTTAATTCTCACTATCATTCACATGTAGATGGTGCATTGTTGGATTGGCACAGTAAATGCAATGATAATGTATGTCCACATCCTATACTAAACCGTGCATTGTTGGATTGGGACAGTAAGTGCAATGTTTTTTAAATGGCATGTCCACAGCCTACACTAAATGCAATGCATCTAACGTTGAAATCATTGCATGTAATGTTGAAATCGATGCAACACATTGAAATATTGAAATCTAATTTAATTTTTTAATATTAATTAAATAACATTTTCAAAATGCTTAGTTGTAACATTTTTCTCTTGTTTTTATTGAAATAATTATTTAAATTTAAGTAATTAACATAATGACATTACCATTAAATCAAATTTTTAATTAGTTTATATGTTTGATATATAATTTTTATCTTTTCACTATATCCCTAATTTTATTCACGTATTGAAATATTGCTTAAATATTGTTTCAATATTTTAATCATCCTTTTAAATGGTATGTCCACAACCTATACTAAATGCAATGCATCTAATGTTGAAATCCTTCCATGTAAAGTTGAAATCAATGGATCTATTGTTGAAATCAATGCACCACATTGAAATATTGAAATCTAATTTAATTTTTTAATATTAATTAAATATCATTTTAGAATGCTTAGTTGTAACATTTTTTCCTTTGCTTTGGGATGTCATGAGTGGGAGGGGTCATTTTCGATCCCAAGGGAAATATCAAGCTACATTGCGCTTGGAATCTAGGTCGAGCCACAATTAACCAAACTGAGGAGTATGCCTTACTTCAAAGAGTCCAACTAGCTAAGGAGAAGCATATCCATAAGCTCGTTATACTAGGTGACTCTAAGAATACAATTAGATGTTTGGTTCAAGGATCTGTGCTGAAGGGTGCTCAATTGCGAGCTATATTCAGGTGAATCCGACATAATATTATGGTCATACCCCATGTCTCATTTCCTTATATCTTGCGGGAAAATAACGGTCCTACCGACAATTAGGAAAACCTAGCAACATTGTGGGAAAAAGGGACTCTTCGTGTCAACAAGAGAACCTCCAGCACTATAATTCCATGATTAATGAACATAACATCAGAAATCATGTGAAAAAAACGAGTGGCACACTTGGGCGCAGGGAAGGATATAAGCCCGCCAATTCATAGGATGACTCCACATGCAAACATAAGGAAGACCCGATGTTATGTACCCTTCGCACAATATCATCTCAGTCCCAGTGGGACATTTCAAGCCTTCAATTATAGGTTCGATTGGATTTGGTTAATGGAGTTCATGTGGGTGGACGTGGATGAGACGTTTGAAGTTAATGGAGGTCTTTCCGTCCTAGTACACCCCCGGTTACCATCATGCTAGCTCGTGGTTTCCCATTCGGGCATGAAAGAAAATTTAAATCACTCCAGTGTCGACACTTCTTCATGGATATGGGATTTTGGTTCATCGAAAATGTAGAGCATAAGGAATTCACAGGCATGGAGGGAAAGCAATCCTAGAGGAGTAATTTAGTGCAAAAAACACGGGAGGAATATTGGGATTGGGGGCCATGTCAACGGAGCTTCATTCTAGTCTTCAAGCGTGAAGGAAAATTCCAATCTCTCCAATGTGGACACTTCGTTGTGGTCATGGGATTTGGGTGCATTGAAATGGGAGAGAACGTCGCACTCACAAACTTGATGGGGAAGAAATCTCCATGGAGCAATTTTGTGTAGCAAGCAAAGGAGAAGGAGTGGAATTGGAATTTGGGTCAATGTAATTGGGTGCTTTGCCCGAGGTATCTCCTTTAGGTTCAGGTCTCAAGGCTGGATCATGTCCTTTCTTGGTTATGGGCTTCCTTAGCCTGCAATTTATTCAAACTCTTGGGGGTAGTGCTAATTGTAATTGGTTGTTAGCAGACATAATGACTAATGAAAAGGGTAGGGAAATGGAGCCCTCCTAGGGACAATCTGACAACTCAAAATATTTATGGAGTTCACTCCAACAGCTACAAATCACAATACATAGTCGGTCCTCCCAAGTGAATTTTATATTGGAAATTTTGATCCAGTAGAGAACCACAATAAGAAAATAGGACGATGAAATGGGTACACTTCACTCCCAGTTGGAAGACCTGCAGGCCCAATCTACATCAGCACCTATGGCCCTGGCATCAAATTCAACTGCAAATGGATCATCTCGATCAGTGGATAGCCCCATTCCTAATTTGAATCTTCCGGCTAGAGAAACGAGAAAGGATGGCATGAACCCTCCTGACTTTCCAAAGGATGGTACTTGATGTTCTTTTTGGTTATCTACATACTTGGTACTTTTTTTCGAGTATATACAATAAAGTTTTGTAATGTATATTCTCCCTTAGGAGGTAAGACTTATCTAGGGACAGATAAGACATGTATCTTTCTTGAGTACCAGAATTTTTCCTTGCCTTTGGGATTTTTGTAAGACTTTGTGAGCTTCGACCACACCCTTATTTGATAATATAAAATCTTCTAGTTATTGTTAAAAAAAACATAATGACATTACTTTTACCATTAAATCAATTTTTTTATTAATTTATATGTTTGATATATAATTTTTATCTTTTTACTATATCCCTAATTTTATTCACATATTGAAATATTACTTTTATTGTTTCAATATTTTAACCATCCTTTTAAATGGTATGTCCACAACCTATACTAAATGCAATGCATCTAATGTTGAAAAAATTGCATGTAATGTTGAAATCAATATACCACATTGAAATATTGAAATCTAATTTAATTTTCTAATATTAATTAAATATTATTTCAGAATGCTTAGTTGTAACATTTTTTCCTTTCATTTTATTAAAATAATTATTTAAATTTAAGTGACTAACATAATGACATTACTTTCGGGGTTGTAGGAGCAGGAGGGGTCCTTTTCGATCCCAGGGGAAATATCGAGTTGTGCTACACTTTGAGTCTAGGTCGAGCCATGAATAACCAAGCACGGAATTATGCCTTACTTCAAGGAGTTCAATTATCTAAGGAGAAGCAGATCCATAAGCTCATTATACTCAGTGACTCTAATAATACAATTAGATGTTTTGTTCAAGGATCTGTGTTGAAGCATGCTCAATTGGGAGCTATAGTTAGGTTAATCCAGCATAATATTATGGTCATACCCCGGGTCTCATTTCTTCATATCCTACGGGAAAATAACGGTCCTACTGACAATCAAGCAAACCTTGCAACATTGTGGGGAAAAGGGACTCTTCATGTCAATGGGAGAACCTCCCACACTATAATTGCATGATTAATGAACATCACATCAGAACTCACGTGAGACAAATAGGTGGCACACTCGGGCGCAAGGAAGGACGTCATCCTATCATCTCGTAGGATGCCTCCACATGCAAACACAAGGAGGACCCGATGTTATGTACACTTCGCATGATATCATCTCAATCACAGTGGGACATTTCAGGTGTTCAGTTGCAGGCTCGGCTAGATTTAGTTAATGGAGTTCATGTGGGTGGATGTGGATGAGACGTTTAAATTTAATGGAGGTTTGATCGTCTTGGTACACCCCCTGGTAACCATCATGTTAGCTCATGGTTTCATGTTCGGGCATGAGAGAGAATTTAAATCACTATAGTGTCAGTAATTCTTCATGGATATGGGATTTTGGTTCATCGATAGTGAAGAGAACTAGGAATTCATAGGCTTGGTGGGGAAGGAATCCTAGTGGAGTAATTTAGTGCAAACAATAGGGGAGGAAGACTAGAATTGGGGGACATGTCAGCAAAGATCCATTCTGCTTATAATAAACCCAACCCCCTAAGTACCCTTCTTAGGGATGGGGTATTAAAATTTCTCTTTTCCTCAATCATCTCGAAACCTCTTCTCGAGGGTAACATCATATTCTTCTCATTGAGAGCTTTCCAATGACTATCATCATACTCAAAACTGAGCTTTGGATCAAAGGTTATGGCCTTCCAAAGTTCTCGAGCATCATTGGTCAGGTGCCACCTCATTACCACGTGGAATCCATGTGGTTGCCCATCCCAAGTGTCAATCAACCCACGGTGGAGATCTCTCCACCCACAAATCCTATGCTTGATAATTAAAGCACCCATTCAAAGGTATGAGCTCGACAGGGACCCACTCCCAATTCCTTCAATCAAATACAAGCTACCATGCATTACACTTAGGTACATAGACATTCCCCATCAGCATGACATCAGCAAGATGTCGCCTTCCCTCTTAACCTCACTTAGATGAGACCCTACAAAGATCTACAACTGAGAATTGATCTCATCTTATTCTGATTAATGATCCAGATTGTAAATCGAGCCTTTCTCATTGAAGTGCCTTAATGGAGGACACTCCAACCATTGACTATGATGGTTCCTCCACGATCAATGGTCGAGATCTAACGTCTACGGATTTGACAATCTAGATCACCGTCGAATCCCTAAGGATTTCACAACCTTCAGGAACCACTCCTGCTTCGTCAACCATCGGGATAGTGACACTTGTCACTCCTAAGGACATGCAAGTTACCCTGTTAGAACGTTGCATCGTCAGGGCATCATCTTCTATCTCTTCGTGCTTATATGTTAAGGCATGGATCCGAGGATTGGAACCTTGTTCCTCGCACATAGCATTAATGGTAACAATTATTTATGGTGTGAACTCTGAGAGATCAATGGCTCACTTTAACTTGGATTATCCCCGATCAGAGTCCCTTACGACCTCACACTTCGATAGACTCTCGTTTCTCATATATAGTCTAGGATTTTCCTGGACATCTCACCGGAGGATCTAAAAGCTCCTATTCACTCGGTTTCATCCTCTCCAGGCATCATAGCCTTCTTCGAAGAAGGGTCGAGATCTATCCGCTAAGCCAAATCAACGGTAGTGTTGTATCCCGACTCACACACTGGATTTTTTTTTCTCATGTTTACAGCCCAAAAATTGGACTTAGCCATTCAAGGGAAACTTCTAAATGTTTTCCAAGGTTTTTACTGGGCCTTCTTGGCCTTCAGCTTACTCAGGAAACTACTGTGGTGTTCTTCTCCTTCCTCTGATGAAGATTTACATCCCACAACCCTTCATCTTCCACACAAGAGGATTATGCAGGGCTTAAGGTTACTATTTTGCTTACAACAAGCACGAAGCCTATTACTTGGAACTCATATGAAGAATTTATTCCCCATAACCATTTGTGTTAAGGAGAGGAGAATAAACACAAGGTTTATCAACCTTCATTAGCCTTCAACATGCCATTATTGTAGTATTCCATTTATCTTAAATATTATTATCCATCTCTTAATTTATGTAGTTGTATTTTCTTCATAGATATCACTCTACTGTAGAGACTCTACTAGACACAGGAAGCTCAAATATACAGTTCCAAATTTTTTCAAATATGAGGACTCACATTAAACACAGTCGTTCAGATGAACTTACCAAGGAACCAACATTAATTTCATCAATTTCAAGCAAGCACAAATATATCACATCCATATGCATCCATGTAATTTCCCTACTCAATACACGAGGTGTAAGGAATACTTACCTATTACAAGATGTATCCAACCAATTAACTATGGGTGATTTCTTTTCTACCCAACAATAGGCTCCGCAAGCTTAGTCACTTCAGCAACAAGCCACCCCTGTGCCAAGCCATAATACCACCAAGGATTTCTCTATGCTCACCTCTCCTAGCTTGGGCCTCTTTGAGGTTTATCAGATTCTTCTCCGTAATCAAGCTCATGGACCCTCAGCTCAGGTTGGGTTCTTGGTTTTTCAGACCATTCATGCGACCCCTTCCTTTCTTTTAATACCCTTTTCCTCCTTTTTCATGTGCATATTTTCTCCCTCGAAGGTTCTTCACCTATCCCCCTTCCTTCTGTTAGAAGGCACTCGTGGGTCAGTCATCAAAAATCGTGAGGTGTTTTCCTGTTGTCCTCTAGCTAACGGCTTATGCCACCTCAAGCATCCCCCCCCATAATTCCATTCATTGAGGGTGGTTGGTTGTTCAACCACTAGTCCTCCATTATTAACTGATTTTGCCTTAAAATTGGAGTGAAGGGAAGTGATTGAATATTTCCAAATTAATTCTTCAGCAAGGAGGATTGGGTTCTTTTAGTTGAATAGAATGATTATATGCCTAATCATTCTAACCAAACAAAATACATTTACAATGTTTATATGCCATTGCATGGGAATCATCAATTATGATTAATTACAAGTTGGGGAAACAGGGGGTGTTACAATCCCCTCCCCCTTCAAGGAACCCCATACTTGATGTTCTTCTCAGGAACACCTACCATGCTTTGTCTTTCAACTGCTTTAGCAATGTAGTTCATCTTCTTGTTTTGGTCCTTTCTAGACTCTTGGAATTTAGCACTTGAATACAACCATCTCAGACAACAAGCATATTAATTTCACAATTTCATGCATAAACATTTTATCATTGTTCAATTCAAAAGGATCAATTTGCATATCAACACAGTACTTATCTGTACAATTTCATGGATCCACATCTAGTTGGTTGTCTTGCTAACATGGATCGCTACCTTCCTTGACATACCCATTGTGTGCATGATCCCAGTCAACAAATGGAAAAGTTTTAAAGACTCAACCAAGTTCTTTCACAAGAGTTATCGAAGTCTCCCCTTCCTTGGGGTCACTCACCCTCCAGGCCCAGGCTCAGGCATCCCCTTCTCTACTATACAGTTCTCGCAAAAGAAGAGTTTTAGAGACTTCGTTGAGTCTTGCAGCTGAGGTATCCCTCATGCTTTCTCTGTGGAGGCATCTCTTCGGCCCATGTTACCACAACACAAAATTTTTATGGTGATCATGGCTTATTACAAAGTTCTCTTGTCACAATGGTGGCCCTCTTCCATGCTTTCTTATTTGGCATCCACCATCTATCCTCCCTGGACAAATATTTTCATCTCACCTATGTTCATATGCATACAGAAATTTGTGAGATATTTTCATTAATTCATCCAAAAAGAATTAAAATATGTTACCACATATTTTAAATTTCACAATTTCATTTCATTTTCAGATTTGTTCCATATTGGAACCAGAGTTCACAAGAATGAGATTTCTTCTCATAATAGTTTGGCTCTTTAAAATCAACAAACATTGGTCTTCCTCATGGGCTTGCAATATTTCCATTTCCCAAACCCTCTTTACTGCAATTCAATATTTACACAACCAAAAAAACTGTTAATTTCTCATGCATATATATTCTCGTTGCAAATTTACAATGTCATCACAAACAAATTTTTTTTAGTAGTCTAAGAGTTGCATCACCTTTATCTAAAATACAAAGGAAACATCATTATTTACATATGCATCACTTCAACATACCAAACTTTTCCAATGCAATTCATCATTAAA
>CBVK0100794703.1:0-10234 GCA_900067695.1 Picea abies | reverse complement strand
GAGGGTGGTTGGAGGAGTAATTGCATGAGTCGGCGAAGGAGGAATAAGGGAAAGGGGAAGGTGGACGGGAGGATCATTCGACAGAGGAGAGATTTTCTGAGGACTTTTGGACTTGCTGTGAGCATAGATTTGGGCACTGTGGCTTTTGATCAGGGGAGGCACTGAGTTGCTGGAGGTTTTGGGCATGGAGGGCCAGGATATCCGTAGATATCCTGGAGCTAGGTAGTTTTCCTAGTTGGCAGGGAGGACAGTAGTTTTGGGCAGTTATTTTCCTGTTTGTGGCAGGGTTGATCTAGTAGCAGGAAGCACGAAGGCAACAACGAGGCACATAGGCAACACAAATTAGTATCAGAACCAGGTACTTTGTTAAGTTATGTATTTATTTCTTTCTCCCATGAAATCAATATTTATTGATAAATCTAAGTTACTGAAGTTGATGTTATAAGAATCACTATTATGCTAAGAAGTTATTGTTTCAGTTTATGAAATAAAATGTTTATGAAACTTAATGATGTTTAGAAATATATGGTTGTTACATATGGTATCAAAGCGTCTTAGTTCGAAATCTAGGCCTAAGGGCCAAAGACCCAGAATGTTAACTCCATCCACGCTTAAACTACAAAAAAAACACGTTCAGTTTGACCCAATATGACTGATACAGTACCCAAAAATATACTCAGGTAGTATCCCTTCATTATCCAAGCAAATGATCTCATAGATGTATCACAAGCAACTGCTTTAGGCAATATCCTGTAACTGGATTATGTATGGTTACTATAGTTTTAGTCTGAATATTCAATGGAACGCCCTTTAAATTAAGTGGCATCAAACCAGATGGTTGAAGGATCACTTCCCACGAAATGGCTACCATTAAAGTAGCCTAATAAAGCTATTAAGCATGAAAAATGGAGAAGATAACTTAATTTTATTAAGTAATACTTGTCAATGAAGTTTCGGGCAAATTAGACACCTGAAATCGATGGAGGTGTCGAAGGAAGCTTCTATGGAAGGCTTGAAGTTGGAAAATTTAATAACTGCATGAATTACACTATATAAAATGCAATAGGACTTTTGCAGGACCTTGAAAAGGCCTACTTCATCTCGAATTCACCTAAAATGAGGAACTGCCAATGCGCAGTCAAAAAAAAAGAAGGGGAAATTATGAAGACTAGTATTGCGCAGGAAGTATGAAAACTACTTTCCTGTATTAGCCTCGGTGAAGTTTTAAATAATGTAAAAATCTCGAAGAACAATAGGCCCATATAAATTTTAATCGTGCTAAAGAGAGAAATTTTTACACCGCGTAGAGTTTCATGCAACTAGTCATTATCCCAAAGGAGAAGCTGCCTATTCTGTAGGAGAACGGATTTGAGTCGTCAGATCTCGGGCGAAATCCTGTCAGCCATTAGATCTCAAAAATTTGCATGGGGTTTAAGTCTTAGCACGTAGAGGAGGAGTCCCAAAAGAGTCATTGGGATATCAGAGTCATCGGGGTTTTGTAAAGCCAAAGAATCGAGACCTTGAGGTTCTCGAAATCCTGAGAATAGATCCTAGCCGTTGACCTCGGCAGGACACGCGTCAGCGTTCTGGGGAGGAATCGGGATTTTGCCCATCGGATATTTTAGGAGTGTGGAACTCGTGCGTGTTGAAATCGTGATCTGCGATTTCCCGATAGAATCGAAGCTGTCCAAACAGCGGGGACATGTGTCAGAAGATCCTGCAAAGTCGGAGATCGGGGACTTGAAAGTCCCGTGCACATGACAAAGGGAATTGCGATATCCCAAAATGCGATTTCCCGATGGGTACAAGGACAGAGCGGGGACCACCAGGGTAGAGTGGTGGACAGGTGTCGCGTCACACCGAACGATCGCAGATCGGGGTTTGGGAAAACATAAGTCCTGGAACTCATGGGTTTTGGATTCGTGAACTCACGAACTCCGATACACAAAGGGTGGACAAGTGTTAAAAGGTCAACTCTTGCAAGGGGGTCAATGCCAAGTGGCATCGGATATCGGGAGTCAGGGATCCATGAGGACAGTGGATCACGATAGTGCAAATGTCGATTTCTTGATGGGAAAATTCCCGATAAAAGCAAGGAACACCGACGAGATCTGAGCCGTTCATTCCGAGGACGCGTGGCGATCATCTAGCGCCATCGGTGAAAGCTACACAGGAAGTCTTCATCGGGCATCGGGATATCGGGAGTCCCAAAAACATAGCAAAAAAAATTGTGAAATCGCGAAATGTGATTTCCTGATAAGCCAAGGGACAATGGGGCCCACAGAAGAGTCAACGGTGGACAGGTGGCATCGGGTATCGGGATATCGTGAGTTTCATGGACAAGGTGTCCATGCACTACGAAATCACGAACCCTGAAAGCTGACACAATTAACTTAACTCTTAATCCTTGATTAAAAGAATTAATTAATGACGGTTTAATTAAGACCTAAACATATCGCGAAATTGGAGATCGGGGTTTCGGGATTCAATATGCGCCGCATCGAATCTTTGTTATGGGAAACCCCGAATCCCAATAGGAATTAGGACTACGGTCACATAGGTGCAGGTCACATGGACCTCGGTGTAGCTGAAAGGGATAACACGCAAGGAAGAGGCACATCGGGTATCGGGATATTAGGAATTCCGTAGACACGGGACTCATGCAATGCGATATTGCGATATCCGAAAACCCGAAAAGGGGCAGGGCTACGGCCTTGTGGTACAATGGTCATATGAAACAAGAACTTAGCCTGAAGGGCTAACGCACAAGTGCCATATCGGAGAATCGGTAATCGAGAGTTCGCGAGGACAGGAAGCTCTCGGCATCGGGCATAGGGAAACCCCGAAACCCGGAATTTAAGTGGGGAATTTTACAGTTAGGAGCCAAGGGTCATGAACAATATAGAAGACAAGGTATATGCATCTAACTACATGCATATGCACAAACGAATAAAATTATAAATATAAATGAATTAAATTAAAAGAAGAATACCAAAATTCGTACAGAACGGGAATTACAAGCAAATCATTTTGTTCAAAAGAGGAAATTACCATTTAATACCACCGTGTAAGGAAGGTTTATGCAATTTCTTGATATGAATAACCCTGCGTTCTTCATGAAGGTACTGAAACTGTGCACAACATGCGGACTGAATCGTACCTCTTACTGTAGCTGAGGGTGAGCTCTGCAAAATGTACATATAGGGGACTGGTTCCCAACAATTCAAGGAAATTGGAATCTAGGTCCTGGATCTTGTCAGTAGCCGCATCAATATACTCTGTTTCTGCAGAACGAACTGGAGCATATACAGTAACAACTAGCACTAGCAAGGTGCTCAGAACAATGGCAAGGATGTGAGCCATGGCAAGGGAGATTCTGAAAACCTCTGAGCAGAGCAGAGGTAGATCTGTGGTGGACAAAGACTAATGCGAGGAAAGTCCCAGCGGATGAGAAAGTGGGACAGAGGAAGAACGCGTAGAGAGTTGGAGGGTTGATAGGTGTAGAAATTGGGGGTTAGATACGAGGGAGCTTATGAAAGCCAGACAAGCACGTGGAACCCATGCGTGCCCGAACCCTTGGGTATATGTTCAGTTATTATATATATATATAATATAGAGTGTTAAAAATAATTTAAAATAAAATAAATAATTTAGTATAAATAATTTATATATATATATATATATATATATATAAGATTAAGTTATTATAAATTAAAGTAAAATTAATTTGGGTTAAATTAGTGTAATAATAATTTTAAAATTAATTATTTTATTGAGTGTAAGGTTAATCTACCTTAAAATTCGACGTTAACCAAGCTTAGATGCTTCATCCTAACCTAAACCTAGCCAATTCCCCTGATGGAGTAATGTCTGTTTACAGACAAGTAAAGAAAACTTACGCACAACCCTATTTCTAAGTTTAAGTAGCACCAATTTGAAACGTCCTGGAACTCACCCTGATAACTTTGGGGTGATGCAGGTTAAGTTAAACAATATGGTTAGGACTTGAAGGGGTCGAGGAAGGGGAGAATGGTCACGGGCACCACCGATGCCACCCACACCATCAATACCACCGACACCACCACCACCACCACCACCATCGCCCGAACTAGCCCTCATACTGCGCTCGTTGGAGGCCATTAACGAGACTTTAAAGGGGCACCAACCAATAGGGACTGAAGTGGAACTCCCACCGTCTGGGATGGGTAATCTAGAAGCATCAAGGAACTCAGGGGGATAATTTCCACCTGAAGACATCACACGATAATTGCAGAAGATCAAACTTCCGGAGTTTTTCGGAGGTCGCGCCAGTGAACGCGCAGAAGCATGGTTGGAAGGCATGACAAGATGTTTTTCCTTAAGGGACTATGTGTCCAACTCGAAGGCAAAAATCACAATTTTCCAGTTAAGAGATAGCACCTTGAATTGGTGGGGCAACTTGGAAAGACAACTACACCTTACCCCAGACACAGTATCTTGGGAACTTTTCGAGGAGAGGTTCCGAAGGAAGTATCTACTAGCATACTACGAGGAACAACAAGTAGGGGCATTTCATGCCTTAGTACAAGGAAAAATGACTGTAGAAGAATATGAGATTGGGTTTATGGAGTTGGTCAAGTATGTTTCATATATGGAAAATGACCAATGACAGGCAGAGTGCTTCGTTTATGGATTGAACCCGAAGATAAGAGCTATGGTGCGGATGTGGAAACCGTCTTCAATAGTGGAGGTGGTAGAAAGTGTGCGTTATGTGGAGGAACACATGAACTTAATAGGGCGTACTAGATTGACATTTCCGCATCGCCCTGGATTCGTAGGAAAGACCACGAGGACATTTCCTAGGGGAGGGGGCTCGAGGCCACCACCTTATGGTAACATAGTTGTGCCATGGACAGTAGTTGCAAGGATTTCAATGGCAGCTATTGCAACATCTCGTTCATCGCCAATGGTGTAGACAGTTCCATGTCCATCTCGAGGAACAACTAGTAGGGGCAGGGGTTCCAGGGGAAGGAACTCATTTAGGAATCAGTCACCTAACAGTGCATCGGTTCAATCTCGTATTGCCTGTTGGAGATGCGAAGGACCCCATTACGAACGGGACTGTCCAGAGTTACAATCAGGGTTTGTGCATAGAGAAGGAAAGGCACTGATGGGGAGAGCAAGTAGCAACCATCAGATTTACGCAGCAGTTAACAACTGCCAAGCCGAACATCAATCCAAAGTAGTAGAATTCTCAGGTATGTTAAATCATGATAATGTTAAGATTTTGTTTGATTCTGGTGCAACAGATAGTTTCATTTCACCATCTTCATTAGAAAAGAGTGGGCTGGCAACCTACGAGCACGATGATTTTAAACAAGTCGAGATGGCTTCGGGGGAAAAACAAGCTGTAGGACCTAGTGTCAATAATTGTATAGTAGACCTAGGAGTGTGCACTACCAGGTTGAAGGTATACGTCACTGCTCTTGGAGCATATGACTTAATCATTGGAATGGATTGGTTAGCAGCTCATCGAGCTTTGGTGGACTGTTTCGCAAAGAGGGTGCTTTGTATTGATGACGAAGGAAGACCAATAGTGATCTAGGGTGTACAGAGAAAAGTTTCATTACGCTTTATATCAACTATGAAGGTCAAGCAGTGATTGAGGCAAGGGTGTCGACTGTATGTAGTGGAAGCAGTGGGTGAAAGGAAAGGACCCTCATTAGATCAGTATCCGGTATTTTCAGAATTTCCAGATGTTTTCCCAAACGAGTTACTAGGGTTACCTCCTGAAAGGGAGCTTGATTTTACTATTGAGCTAAAACCTGGTGCAGAACCAATATCCAAGACTCTTTATAGGATGACGGCACCAGAACTTTGTGAATTGCAAATTCAGTTGAAGGAGTTACTAGACTTAGGGCTAAGTAAGGCCCAGTGTCTCACCTTGGGGCGCACCAGTAATTTTTGTAAAGAAGAAGGATGGATCCTTACGACTGTGTATAGACTACATGGACTTGAACTGTGCTACAGTGAAAAATAGGTACCCAATGCCGCGAATAGATGACCTCTTCGATCAAATGAAAGGAGCAGCGGTATTCTCAAAGATCAATTTGCGATCTGGATATCATCAGTTAAGGATTAAGGAAGGTGATATCCCAAAA
This sequence comes from Picea abies, assembly GCA_900067695.1. Classification (NCBI taxonomy): domain Eukaryota; kingdom Viridiplantae; phylum Streptophyta; class Pinopsida; order Pinales; family Pinaceae; genus Picea; species Picea abies. The sequence goes on along the minus strand of CBVK0100794703.1, from coordinate 4,094 downwards.
AATGCCTTTCGAACTCGGTTTGGACATTACGAGTTTGTTGTAGTGCCTTTCGGATTGACCAATGCACCAACAATATTCATGAGCCTCATGAACGGTGTATTTCAGAAGTACTTAGATTGATTTGTACAAGTTTTTCTGGATGACATTCGCATCTATTCCAGGAATGAAAGAGAACATGAGGAACACTTGTGAATAGTGTTGTCTTGCCTTAGGGAGAACAAATTGTTTGGGAAGCTGTCAAAGTGTTCCTTCTTCCAGAAAGAGATCCACTATTTAGGTCATATCATATCCGGCGAAGGAATCTCGGTGGACCCAGAAAAGGTAAAGGCCATTATGGAATGGCTAGTACCAAAAAATGCACATGAGGTGAGAAGCTTCATGGGGCTAGCGGGTTATTACCGGAGATTTGTGGAAGGATTCTCAAAAATAGCGAAACCCATCACCACTTTGCAACACAAGGGGGTCAGGTCTGAATGGACAGAAGAATGTGATAGTGCATTCATTGAGCTTAAGAGGTTACTAACTAGTGCGCCAATTCTACGAGTGCCAGATATGGAAAAGGACTTCATGGTCTACATGGATGCCTCGAAACAAGGATTGGGGGCTGTGCTAATGAAGGATGGAGGAGTGATAGCTTATGCGTCAAGGAAGTTGAAGAAGCACAAAGAGTTATACACGACTCATGACTTAGAGTTGGCAGCGATAATGCTATCTCTGAAACTTTGGAGGCACTATCTTGTGGGGCGAAATTTTGAACTCAAAACGGACCATCAAAGCTTAAAACATCTTCTGACTCAAAGAGATATGAATGCCAGGCAAAGGCGATGGAGTGAGTTTATGAGTGAGTATGATTTTGGTATTTCATATATAAAGGGAAAGGAAAATGTGGTTGTGGATGCCTTAAGTAGGAGACCACGTATCTTCTCCTTGGTAACCTTAAAGGTCAGTCTGAGGGAACATGTGTTGACACAAATACTAGGAGATAGTTGGTATTTAAAGGTTACTTCAAACCTCCAGAGCGGGAGGTAGTTAGACCCAAAGTATGAAGGATATAATCTAGAAATAAACAGATTGTTAAGATATCAAGGAAGGATGTACATCCCTGAGAATGGGGATATTCGAAGCATCATACTGAAGGAAGCCCATAGATCAATTTATTGTGTGCATCTGGGTGTGAAGAAGATGTATGCAGAGATGAAGAAACTCTTCTTTTGGGTAGGCATGAAGCACGATGTAGTCCATGTCGTCGCTAGATGCCTAGAGTGTCAACAAGTGAAGGTCGATCACCATCACCCGACAGGCCTTCTACAACCACATGATGTTCCTATGTCCAAATGGGAAGTCATCTCAATGGATTTTGTTGTAGGGTTTCCACTCACATCTCATAGACACAATGCCATTCTTGTGATAGTGGATAAGTTAACCAAGAGTGCTCATTTTATTATGGTTAGAGACACTTACGATGTTAATGATGTGGCATGAGTGTTCATAAGCGAGGTCATCTGTTTGCACGGGATACCTAAAAAAATCATTTCAGATAGGGACTCAAGATTCACATCTAGGTTTTGGACAAGTTTACAGTCAACATTGGGGACTCAATTGAACTTAAGCACAACTTATCATCTGGAAACATGTGGGAAAACCGAGAGAGTAAATCAAGTTATGGAAGACATGCTTAGGATGTATGTAATGGATAATCAAACCCAGTGGGAGAAGTACCTACCTTTGGTAGAGTTTTCCTACAATAACAGTTATCATAGTTCCATCGGAATGCCACCATACAAAGCTTTGTATGGAAGGCCATGCAGAACACCATTGAGTTGGGATAGATTAGAAGACTGAGTAATAGTTGGGCTAGAATTGATTCAGGAAATGGAGGAACAGGTGATTCAGATCAGGCAGAGGCTAAAGGAAGCACAGGATAGGCAGAAAAGTTATGCGGATGCACACAGGACCAACCGAAATTATGAAGTGGGGGACCAAGTTTTCATTCATATCAAGGCTAATGAGAGTACCATATGGTTCAGAAATGGGACACAGTTGTCACCTTGGTTTATAGGGCCATTTAGGGTCCAAGAGAAAATTGGACCCGTTGCCTATCGTCTCGCACTCCCACCCCACTTGCATAAAACTCATAATGTATTTCATGTATCTGTTTTACGTCATTATGTTGCTGATGAATCACATAAACTAAATTGGAAAGAATTGTAGGTAACGAACGTGGGGACCCTCATGATAGAACTGTTACGCATATTGGACCGTAGAGTCCGATAGCTCAGAAACCATCTGGTAGATCAAGTTAAGGTCCAGTGGGACAAGTATAGTCTAGGATCTGCTACTTGGGAGGATGCTGAGACACTACGGCGAGACTATCCCTCACTATTTTGACCACCTAGAGAATATGTTTCTCGAGGGTGGGGTGTATGTAACACTACCTTTTGACTTAGATGGTCAGAATTATCTGAGACCTATACACTTTATTTCCCTAGACACAGTGAAACTATTAAGTGATACACTTAAACTTTAAACTTATGAACTTTTATGAATGATTAAATGTTATCAATGATGAGGCATGTAATGCAATCTGTTATGTGAATGTGAATTTTACAAATGTTTAAATGCTATTGATGATGATGTATATGATGAAACGTATTGTGAGAAAGTGAAATTGTTGAATGTTTAAATACTATTAAAATGATGTTGGATACAATGCAGTCTATTTTGGGCAAATGATAATCTCATGAATGAGTGATGAGTTTGAATTATGGGATATTATGAAATCTAATTCTATGTGGAAAACTTTGATGTTCATGTATCGGTACGGGGATACCAAATTGAAATGATGATAGTATGCAATTATATGATGATAATGCATAGAAATGTATGAGTTGTGTTGCAGACTAATCTGCAGGTTATGGGATATGAAATAACCAAGTGATAATGATGATGAAAGTGGATATCAGAACCACTAACCGAGAAACATTATGGTATAAATAATGTATGTGCAATTTATATTGATTTGGATGCATTGCTATGATATGTGGATTAGTGCATGATTTTTGTACTAATACTACCCAAAACCGAATAAACGATGACAAAACCTCCAGCACCATAGTGCCCCTGTATGTTCCATTGTAGGGTGTTGACCCTAGTTCTGTTAGGAGGGGTGGAGGTATTTCCCACCGTGTATCCTCCATTGTAGGGTGTTGACCCTAGTTATGTTAGGAGGGGTGGAGGCATTTCCCACCATGTATCCTCCGAAACCTGAAGTCATGGGAGGATGGTGCTAGTTCACGCTCCCCAAGACATGTGATGATGACTGTCAGTTGCCTGCTAGGGAAGCTTGGTCAAGATAGCGACACTTCCACTTACGGGTTCTATTTGGAGTTAGGTCAATATAGTTGACGCTCCAAGATAGTCTAGCAGAGGATGGATAGGAATGGATTTGGAAGTAGGTTAGGGAGGAAGGATGAGTAGAATAGTTGAGACTATATGGAGATCTATCTTGTGGTGGAATTTGATGTCGTCCCTTCAAAAAAAAAATAAAAAAAATGTGTATATATGAATATTCATTATTATGAAACTAAACCACAGTTGTTTAAAATAAATTATTGAATCGAACAATTGTAATTAAACAATTTCTCACACAATTAATTGATTGTTGTCTTTTATAAAAGACTAGTCTTGCTGATTGGATTGAATGCATACCTAAATTATTAAGGGATGACAGTTTGATTATTAGTACGTGCACGAGATTTGCATGTACTAGCTACACATGCATTTCTTGTACATATACACTAGTATGTATGAGATTTCTTGACTTACTTACTGATAATGTCAGTTACTTGTTGTGAATGTGTGAACCATGCTCTTTTCCTTTGTACCATCAGATACCTTAAACTTCGGGACGAAGTTTCTGAAGGGTGGGTGTATGTAACGACCCTAGTTAAATAAATATTTAAAGATGATAAAGTAAAATTAATTAAAGAAAATAATTGTGATTAATTAAGTAATACTCTGACTGCAGATCACATTTAATGACCCGAGAAATAAATTTAAAAGATCAATGAAAAATGTTAAAAAAATGGTTGCGT